>JAMZAV010010086.1:0-23328 GCA_024449915.1 Sweltsa coloradensis
GGGATTTTGTAGTGGCTTGCGAACTGGGCCTAGGGGCCTACCTAGGGCAACACTAGCATTAGATTTTCAATCTCACACTTACCTTATTCAATTCTGATGTTGGACTGGGCCCTGCACCACATCTCCCACTGATATAGGCCTGGGGCTGGGCAAACCCAAACCCCTCTTCGACGTAAAAAATCTTTTGGCCAAATCTCTTGGCAAAACCTCTTCAAAATTCGGCTACAGAGGGCAGATCTGTCAAATCCTCGAAAAACCGTACACATTTTGATAGACTGACAGCGAAAATATCTATATTTTGAAGTGAAAGCCTGGGCCTCGGGCCAAGCTTTTTGGCGACGTCTTGTTTACAAAACAACCCTGTCCCGAACCTAACCAAAACAGCGCAATTTAAAAAAGTATTTAAAATTTCAATGGATGTTAACCCTTAAAAAAATTTTTGTGTTTATTTATTTGAGTCTGAGATTTAAACATATTGATTTTTAAATTAACTTTTTATCATAAAATATCTAAGTGAGAAGGTGGGCCCATTTTGAATTATTCGATTCCGGGGGTTGATCTTTACCCCCAAAAAAATAGCAAGGTTAATTTGGGGGTTAACTAACCCCCAAAACTGCCAAACCTCCTTTTGTAAAATACCAAAACGGGGGTTGCTCGGCTAACCTCCAAATTTAACCTCGATTTTTTTTAACCCGCTTTGTGAATGGGGCCCTGGTTACATACTTTTTTTCCCCCCCTACTTGGGCCTCCCTAGCCTATCATGGGCTAAAGTCGAGCATTAGGGTTAACTATGGCCTAAATTAAATACCCTTTTTATTTATACAATATAATTATCAATTAAATAAAAATTTTCCCCCGGGGTACCACCACATGACCGCTCACCTCTAACTACGACTTTGGCGTTTCCCTGCTAGTTGGCTAAAACGCCCTTGTAGTCAATGTGAAAGAAGTGGTTCAATGGTCAAAAAAAACTAAGCCAAAAAAAAAAAAACTGTTTGAAATGCAAAAAAGAAAAAATTTTTTTGGGGAAACCTGGGTTTTAGGGGGCAAAAATTAGCCCCCTCTTCAGGTAACTAGGTATGTGGGATAGGAAATTGTGAAAGGGGTTCCGAGGGCTATTTGGAGCGCAGTGTTCCTCATCTTGGCAATAGGGCCTGCTATGGGGAAAAAAAGCCATACGAAATACTGAAAATTTGCAAGGTTTACTCAATCTAGACGGGGAATTTGGGGGGACCTTTACGTGCAACATTCACAGCCTTGCATGGGCAGGCATTTCCCCGGCCCGGGAATAACAAAAAAAAAAATACTTTTTTAAAATCTATAACATTGTTGAAAAAATTTTTTAAAAATTGGGAAATCTATTTTTTTAGTTTTTTTATTCTTGTAGGTTTTAAATCGCAATGAATCTTGCTATTTTTTTAGTCGTTCTCAAAAAACTCGTACCGGGTGTCTGTTTAAAAAATTTAGCGCAACTGTTCGCAAATTTGGTGATTTTTAAAAACACAAACCCAAAGCAGAAAACATAAGGGGCCCTTTAAGTCGAAAGGAGATCATCCGTTCGCTGCGCTCACTCGTTTAAAATCCTGTTTAGATTAAAAATTAAAGTTTTGTTGTGGTGGAGGTCCCGGGGTATTTTTGTCAATTTGGGTTAGCTAGCCCCAATTATTTAATTTTACTGATCTTGGGCCCCTAGCTAGGTCTACAAACTTACATTGCCTACCAAAATGCATCCAGCCTCCTAGGTCTGTACAATAGGCGTGACCTAGCCTATGGACCCTCCAAAACCCAAAGGGTTTAGTTGTAGGCCCAGGTCTCCCTAAAAAAAAAAAAAAAAAAAAAAGATCCGGAGATAGGCCGGGCCCAGTCTTAAAAACTGAAGAATTTGTCTGAAAAGGAGAATACTTTTCTCAATTTGGAATAAAATCGAATCTCAAAAAATTTTACACCGAACTGCTCGTATTAAAAATTTTGACGCTCTTCGTCTAACTAGGCCCCAAAATTTTTCAAAATGTTTTGTTTTTAACTGAAGAGTGAAAATTCGGGTATTCATTCATTGTAGTTGTAGGCCTTTGTAAAAAAAAAATAATTTTACATTTTATTTTCTTTATTTTTTTCTTTTTTGAAATGATTCCGAACATTAGGGGGCGTGTGATATTTAAGATCGTGCTATATTTGGTCCAATACGGTATTATATATTTCAGCAAATTATCAAGTTTGAGTAAATGTAAAAATTGAACACGGGTTCGCTTGTCGATGGTGTCGGCGCCAATACTGTTCATTTAATTAACAGTCCCCAACTGAAAATCATTTTGATTTACATGGGTACACTCTAATATGATTTTATTTCATTACAGCCGGACACTAACTTCATTTTACGATGCCAATCCTCGAAGATTTGGTTTCCCTGCCGAGTTTGGGTTGGCAAGAGAATCCGAGTGAAGCTGGACGGCTCTCAAGTTATTAAGATTCTTTTGGACAAGAACCAACAGACGAACATTGAGCACAAAGTAAGCTGAATTAAGCCAACTGTGGGTCTAGTGACCAATGACCATCACTATGAAGAAATCCCCAGGGACATGGACAGGAAGGAACAGGAGTCCTATCTTTATTTGCTATAAAGACACAATCATGATGACATAATCGTGATGACATAGATTTATGTCAATGTGGGAATAAAAAGAAAAAAAAGTCTTAAAATTAAATCTCACTTGCATATGGAGCTTTTGTTTTCTTTGTATTTCCACGTAACCCACCCCTAACACTAGTTTTCAGGCTTCCATTTCGGCTATGATTTTATTCTTTTATAATCTGCACTTGAATAAATTGTGGAGGCCTACAAGGCTACAATAATGCGTTGGCCAATTCAAACCGTAGTAAAACAATGCTAATTCATATTCAGGAACAAGGAACTTTGAACTAGGGATCTTGTTGATACTGGTATCATCCTCGGTTGAGTCGTGAGCCCCTGGCCAACTAAAAATCTTCCATTTCAAATATCGATTGCTGATTGGCCAATATTCTCTTCTCAATGTTGTCCCAAAGAGGTTAGTCCTCAAATGTAACAGAACAGGGCTAATGATAGGGGCATGGGGAGAATTCCAGTATTTTGTTTAAACTTTCACGAAAAAATTTTGTATACGGGAGTCTAAGGGGTGAGATTGTTGTATGTGTTCTTCGATGGTCATTCGTATTTTTTAAAACCACTTAATAGTAAGTAGGCCTAGGTTATATTTTTTGATTTTTTGTTAAATGTTAATTTTAATTTCAATGTATTATTTATCAATTGATTGTTATTCTGTGTCCAAGGCAATCTCGGCTGAGAGACCAATAAAGGTTCATTATTAATAAAAGGGGAAGTTTCAAGACAAACCAGGTGATGTAATCGGGGTTGAAATGAAGGACCCCCAAAAACACTTAGGCGTTAGTAATGCAGTAAGTCCCCGGGGCCTACAAATATATATATAAAAAAAAAAAAACAGCCCTTGGGCTAGAATCACTGCCCTACATTTAATTATGTACAAAAAAAAGTTGCCGCAAGAGTTGGGAAATGCCCAAAAGAAAAAAATTAAAAAGTAGACTTTAAAATTTTAAGCAAACTTTAATTTATTTGGAAAAAAATTATTTCCGACTTAGGTACAATGATGAAAATAAAAAGTTTAATGTTTTGTGCTAAATTTTTAATGGGGGTGCCAATTTTTTGGACATTTTTCCCCAAAAAGTTCCCCAATTTCCAATTTAAAGTGCTGGTACCTTCAAAATTTAATTTCGTTGAATGGTTGTTATGTGTGACGACGATTAATCTTTAAAAGGGTTAGAACCGGTTAATTTTGAAACCGTTACTAAACAAAAACCCGGGAAAATTTATTGGAGAGAGGGGAAAAAAAGGGTTTTTTTTAAATTTTAAAAATTCGCGCATAAAAAAAAAAAATTTTACCAAAAAAAACAATTTTCTTTAAAGAAAAAAAAAGCTCATGAGAGTTAAGTTCAGATCATTTTAATTTTAACCAAATTTCAGCCTTCAGTTTTCAAAGTTCCACAGATTTTCCCAAATTTAATTTTGTCTCCCCGGGCACCTCCCCCAAATTTACAAATTATGCATTTTTAGTAATGTCTTTTAAATTTGGATATGATATTTTGAGCTTATCCGTTCAACGATTTTAAATCTCACAATCGCTTGTATGCCACCCGGCGCCTCCACCATATTACCACCGTTTTAAATTTCTTTCGATTTCGACCCAGCACCCCACCAAAACTTTGAAATTTTAGTATTTTTTAGATTTCGTGCCCTAATTCGCTTTTAAGGACTAATTGCTAATTTCCCCACTAGTTCGGGGTATCAACTAAAATTTCGCAAAATTCGAAAATTGGAAATTGGTACCATTCAATCAAAATTCATAAATTTCTGTGAAAAACTGAATTTAAAGGGGGATTATTCAATTTTAAAAAAAATTCGAAAATTTTGTTGTCACCATTTTTGCACATTCTATTTAAGGTGATGTAATGTGAAATTTCTTTCTTTTTTTTACCGCCGCTGAAAAGAGAACCGCCCATGCCTGTTTTATTTACTGGTCCGAGTGCCCCCCGGTTTTTGACAGTCAACACGTGCTCCCGCCCCGCAGGAATGCGTCTTTTTCCCCCCCCCTCATTAGCAGCAGTCGGGCAATGTGAGAAGGTCGAGTGCTCCCAATCCCCCCCCTCCCCTCCCAGTCTCCCCCTACGATCGATATTTCAGCACTGCCAAAAACGAAACCCGATATTTGACCTCTGGCCTACCCCCCCACTACCGGCCTTTTTTCCCCGACGATTTTAATACATGATTCAAGCACATTTTTCTTCCCATTACATTTTATTGTATGTGACGAAACGACGCGTCTTCATAACCGACTCATTTTCCCAAAAGAGTTGTATTGACACTTGACAGCATCATTGATTAAAACAATGATCTTGCAAACGAGCGGGCCGGCCGGGGGGGCCGTCCTTCACTGGCAGCGGAGTGGGAGAGGGGGGGAACCCGGCCCCCTGGGGCGGGGGGCGGGGGGGGGAATAAACCCCCAAAAAAGATCGCCCTGGCTGGCGGGAAGTGTTTTTCGTCTCGGTGTTCAAAAAGGCGAAAATATGCAAAATGTATTTTGAGAACAACATTTTGAACGATACGGTGGGAACGGGGATGGGGGAATTTTTTAACATTGTGTAAATGGGACTTTTTTTTTTGAAAAAATCTTTTCAAAAATGCGATCATGGCGGGAAAACGGACGATGCGGGAAAACCCTGGGTTTTTTTTACTGCTTTTTTATTTACTATGTATAACTTGGGTTTGGGGCCTTTAAATTTGAAAAAAAAGATTAAAATTTTTGGTAGTTGTTTTTTACCTGGAAGTTTTGATGGAATTTTCAGCTGCTCAAAATGTTTTTTTTTCCGCTGTGCGATTTTTTCACGGAACAATAAACACAGAAGAAATCCCCTCCCCCTTCCCTTCCCGCGCGAGGGGGGCCGCCTGATGTCACTAAACAATCTGGCTACACTACACTCGTCTTTGACAGTTTTTGGGGAAGGGAAGTCTTCTATGTGAGTACATTTCAGCATTTTTAAAAATATTAAACGGCGTTTTTTAAGTGCCCAATATTTATTATGTGCCACCGACAGCTTTTCGGAATAAATAATGGGCGGGCGCGCGGGCACTAATGATGAACTGTTTTGTAAATTCGGCATGGCGGTGGGGGGGGGGGGGACCGGAAAAGCGCGAGGCAATTTAACTTTATCCGATATGGTTACACTACGCGAAGTGCCACATAAGCAATTTTTTAATCGGGCTTGTGTTTCTCCGCTTTCGATTGCACACACGAACGAGCGCCCATAAAGTGTGACCCTTAAAAAACCGGGTTTTTTAAACCCGGTTAAGAGAAACCTTAACCTTCATCACTAGTATGTTACCCTACCATTCAAGACATATGTTGTATTAAAATTTGTACCATTTTTAAACCCCCTAAAAACAAAACATAATTTTTTCTTTTTTCAAAACCCGGTAGGGCAAATAATTTAGTAGTTTGTAGGCCTCCATACTAAAAAAATTATGATTCTTTTTTTTAGGTGGCCTTTTGGGTCCGTGTAAAAAGAACTTACCCGGGCCCGGGAAATTACGTTTGAATTCCCTGAACCATACTTGTAAAATATTACGCAATGGATGCAATTCCATATACCTTTTAAAAAAAAATGTTGAAAAACCTTCATTGATTGCCAGTTATTTCCAAATATTTTTCCCAAATTATCGAACCCCTTTTTAATTTACGTTTTCTGGAAAAAAAAGGTTTATTTGAATATTTATTAATTTTAGTGGGCCCAAATCCCAAAAAAGGAAAAGACAGCCGTGGGGTTTTAGTGTGTAAAAACTTTCAATTTAAAAAAAAAAAAAAAAATTTTTGCTAATTGTAGCGTAATAATTAATATAAGTATATTACGTTATAAAAAATAATATGTTAAAAACTGCTAAATAAACTTATTTTTGAAGTTTTTTCAAATTTTTTAACTGTTCTGTATAACTAATACTAGACTTGCTCCAACGAAAAAATGCAGTGATTGGTAGTGGTGGGGCAGAATGATGCGCGTAAAGGAATGTTGCCTTTGTGTATGAAAGAGAAATTCTTTCACCACACAAGCAAAATTATCTGTGCTAGATCGCAGATTTTCCCCCGTGGCAAAATCCCCGCGACAGCGGAAAAGAATTGACAAAGTTTTAGTTTGGGGAAAAAAATTTTTGAGCCACTGCATTCTTGTGGACACTATAGTAATGGGGTTTTTGAATTGTTTTGTTTTGTTTTCCATTGGTGCAGTATGTGCACTGAAAGTAAAAATAATTTCAGAATCTCATCTATTGCAATTCGAGAGAGAGTTTTTGCCGTGCCGGAAAAACCCTTTGCCTGCATTTTGGAACAAGTGTTGCACTGAGCCGCACTGGGTAGAGGACAGGCAACAGAGTTTGTGCAATATAAAATCCCTTCACGTGCTAAGCCAGTTTTTCAAATGCACGATTTTCTTTTTGGATTTATGCTCTAATATTGGGGGTTGAACTAGATTGTTCGGGGGGAGTGCAACGACATCACAGCAACGTTTGTGTAAAAATGCGATGGGGATCATGCATGCCAATAAAAAGTATTGCCATGAGCTGGGCTTTTTGTTCTCTTTTCTTTCTCACTGTCAACCCTTCTTCAAATCTATTTATTTTTTATTTATAGTAGTATACGGTACGTCCTTGTGTTTAAAGGATTTAGGGGCCATTCGGACACCGAATCGGTTCAGGATAGAATCTTTTGTGTAGTAGTATGTTTTGGTTAAAAGTAAAACACACGGTAATGATTCACATTCATACTTTTTTCATTATCGAATCAATAAAAAAAATGTATATATATATTTTTTAACATCTCAAATGTGGCAAGTGCAAATCAACCAATAACAATCGGTGCCGCACTGTCTGCGTTGTCTTAGTTCATGCCTCAGTTTGTATTTTAAACTAGGAAAATGCCAAGTCGTCAGACAAGTGAGCGAGTCTTGTGTTGGGGTATCCAGTAACATTCCCTTTCATCCTCCTACCTACGGCTGGATCCATAGGCTATACTTGCTCCAACGAAGGAATGCAGATGCTTTGTAGTGGTGGGGGTAGTATGAATGCTCGTATAGGGGAATGTTGCCTTTGTGAATGAAAGAGAAATACCCTTTTACCAGGGCAAGCAAACATTAAACATCTAGCAAGTTAAACGCGGCCTACGGGGTTTTGGCTTGGTCACTTTGGTTTAATGTCCCCCACTGATAATCAGTTATATGATTGATTGGTAGACTAAAAATAGTAAATACGAAATTATTTACTATTTACTTACCACTAACTCAAAACCCTGCTATCGTTTATATTATACCTTATCAATATAATGCCAATTTTTTGCCTACTAATAGGGAATTTTCCCACTTCCCCCAAAATACTGTACAATAGATTTTTTAAGAAGAAGTATTTCGTCCCGATTACAAATGTACTTTTTTTTTTCCGTGAAATAATAATCCAGTGATTTATAGCCGTTTTAAAAGCAGCAGTTTTTTAAAGCGGCAAAACGACTGTGACGTCAGAACTGTGTTGATCCAACGCCGTCTGGATAAACATACATCCAGACCAAAAGATGTTGGAATAGTATTATAGTAGGATCGAGATATACACAAGACGGCGGTGTTTTAAACAAAGCAGCGCCTAGCGTAGCCTACAGTAATGTAAACAGATGGCGGACATTTTACATTTAACGCCTAGCCAAAACGAGAAAAGTTGACATTGCAATCAAAAAACAAAACTGAAACAGTCCTAGGTCTAGGCCTAACGTAGAAATTACTTATAATACAACAGTCTAGGCCAATCGTTCCTGTAGGATATAGGCATTGGTATGTGAATACTAAAATTTCTCACTTGACAACCCCTAGGCTTAACTTGCCGACCCTAACCTGCACTTTCGTGTTCTGACACACACCCCGCTCAAAAACCTTACTTTGATGACTAATTAAAGCTATTGTAGATAAAGAATACCATGATAGTCCCAGGCTATGCAAAAATTCAAAACCAAATGCTCGTTATTCTTTATCACAATGATCTCGCGAAATCTCCTGTCACATACGAAAAAAAAAACAAAAGACGGTGAAAATGTACATCCTTGTGGAGTTGTTTGTGTTGAGCGGATGGGCGAGCACCGCCGTCCCGTATGTAAATATGGGACAAATATAAAGTACATTTAGTTTCCAAATTGGGCCCTTGCTCAGCCAGTTATGACGTAGTACCGGGCCAAAGATGGCGCACGCTCGTTTGGCGCCAAAAATGGGAGTTCCCCAAATTTTCTTCTCGTTTAAATTACACAAAAAACCTTTTTTTTAATAAAAAAAGTGCAAATGACTATTAAGAAATAAATAAGAATTAAAATAAAATATAAAATATTAAATGGAATATTCCCTATTATGACTGGGATCAGAAAACGAAAGGAAAAGACACTACAAGTTCAGTACAAGTGTCTTTTCCTTTCGTTTTCTGATCCCAGTCACAATTAGTAGACAGTCCTCTGTTGCCACGGGCCTTGGTTCAAATCCAGGTTAAGACATGGTTGTTTTGTCGCCCAAGCACCAGAGTCTAGGGAGGGAAACCCCCTCACTGGTTGTGCTGTTGTGTGACTTTCCAAACCCCTTTCCCATCTCCAGCTCATCAAGCTCAAGCATAAACATTAAAATCAGGGCAGATGTCATGGGCCGCTATTTATCTTCCTCATTACAAAAGAGCTAAATTCAAACATCGGCCCAAAAACTGATTACAAAGTTGATCTATAATTAAGCCTGGAGCTGGGGCAAAACAGTGACCGAGGGGCTCTTGAATAACCTTCAAACACTTAACGGAACTGATACGCTAATAATAATAGCAGGAACTTTAAAGACATTGGTATAAACCAAAATAACATACGTGACGCTCTCATTAAATTACGTCATAGTCAATACAGCTGCTTGCCTAAAGTAATAGTATCCCAAAGTACTGCCCGTTTCGACTTGTCAAACAAAACTGAATTGGACAAAATAAATGACTCAAACTCCAAAGTAAATCATGCATATAAATTATCTCTCTAGCAAAATACATTATGGAGTTACTCGGTGCTTATTCTGTGAAACATTCAGAGAAGAGCATTTTACGCAAACAATGGGTTATACATCTAAACCTTGGGCGGTAAACAACATATAGCCAAGATTTATAGCTGATGAGATTTGCTCGTATCAGAGAAAGAAGCGTATAGAGTCTATAGCAAAGAAGGACCCTTTCTTCTGTAACTCAGGAGCAAACAGGGCCTTAGTGATTTATGGTAACAAATATGTCTGGACACACCAATCAGCGAGATTAGGACCATACCCCACTAGCCCTCAAGCCAAGGGTCCCACAATAGGCCCGAAAGCTGCCTACAGAAATTCCCGAGAACAACTGGCCCATCGGTACCGCAGCTAGCTCAAGAGGAAGGCCATTGCAACCCTAGTATCAAACAAACAAAGCGATGCAGCCTATTCGCCCAAATCATGTATCGGCTACAGTAAGACGCGAGACTACTATCAGTTGGCTGGAAGAGTACATATGCAAGCAGAGTAGGCCCGAAGGGGCTAGCCTGACAAGGAAATTTCAGCGCACTGCCGCATGAGTACTCCTGGTCGGTACTCAAAGAGTGAAGCCTTGGCAGACCCAGTATCAGCAAACAAGGATGCAGGCCCATTCCGCCAGTCAAGGAAGGAATCGGCCTACAGAAAACACAGATAGCTTACTTAGCAGTTCTGGAAGAGACTTCAAATGGCGGATGAGTCCCAAATTAAGGAAGTTTCTTTATAAGACTGCAAATGAGTATCATGGAAGGTGATAGAGGTAAGTATGTGTTTTGTAGGGTTTGATGAGAATAAGCCGTTTGTAGTGATTAGAGTAAAACTGGGCATGCAAAAGGATAAAGGGTCCATAGACAGGGGTGGAGATGCAGGAGATAGTAGAGTTAGAGGAAGATAGAGTTTATGCAAGATCCTTTTCGGTTAGTCGCAGCAACGCATTAAAAAACAGCTTAAATTGATTGAGAACTGCGTGAAGTTACAAAATATGAAAGTAAATAAGTAAACATAAGAAAAACATATATGCGGAATAGTGTACAAGCCAAAATATCCAAGCGTGCTTAGCGACAATCAAAATTAGAGAGTTAAAAATATAAATATGCTAATGATACTCAACATAAAAAGTATGAACCTAATTAGGGAGCATAATATGTATATCAGGGAACACTGGAAAACAGAATTATGAAATAACTAGTATTGACAATTGAAAATTATAACCATTGGTTGTTCTTGTTACATAGTAGAAAAAAAACTCATAAGGCTACAGGGGAGGTAGCAATCTTTGTTAGGTCCCTATAAATGGATTCAATATTGCTGTAATCTAAATCAAGTATCACTTGCAACGGAGCAGTAGCTCGAACTTGATTTGTGAATCGTGGCTTGTATTGAACTAAAAATACAATTAAATAAATAGCAAAACCATAGTATATATTATGGGTAGTTCAACGGGCCAGTCTACAGATCCCCAACTGGACAAATTCACACTTTTTAGATAAGACTGAAACGTATTTTAACACTAAATGTTACAAAAAACAATATTACATTAAAGTATTTGTTATTTTTGGAGAAGTAGCTAGGAGAGCTTCAATGTTATATGGGCACTAAGGGCTGATAGGATTAAGGACCCTAAAATAAAGAGATGGCTACGCTAATTATGCCTTCTTGACTCTTATAGACATGATGCTTGCACCATAAAAGATACAACTAGAATTGATCCACGGTGTGCTTAAACTTCACGATCATTGATATATAGTAGGGGCTAACTGGAACTACATTATACCCTATTGCAACTCCCGAGTATTGACTTTGGGGTAATATGGCTTACCACGTATGCCCAAGAAAATTGCAATACAGTATATATTATGTTATCCAGCTGACCTAAAAAAAATGTCTGACCAAACCAATATATCGTGGGGTTGTTAAATGAGAACTCTTAATAATCTAGGCTGAAAGCTTTAGAAGGAGAAAATTAGGGCATGTGTAACAGTTCAGAGACGCAATGCATAAATATGAGTGCTTTTTCAAATAAAATTTACTTTAGCTATTTTATCATAAAAATTGCGCGCTTAACTAAAACAAATACAAAATAAATCCATCCTACAAATTGCAAAATTGGATAAGCTAAACGGTTCTTGAAGGTCTCAAAGTGGGCTGAATAAAAGGACCTTGTTATACATAATCTCATCAGTTCCGCAAAGTGTGCATTTCCTAAAAACTATATAAAAATCATATTTACAAATTACAAAAGAGTTCTTAAAATGCTAAAAAGTAACCAAATAAGATAAAGCTCGATATCAACTTCAGACAATAAGTCAGAAATCTGAGATTTGGAAATAGATAAATGGAAGAAGATAAGATTCGGTTAAGCCACAATAAAGGCCTAATGCTATATGATAATCATCTTGCTCACAATAATACATTAATATACAAGATTCCGCCAACGTAAGTATGGCCGGCAACATTGGAAATAAATGAATTTTAGCGAGTGTAAGCATCTTTACCCTGACAAATAAAGTAGTAAAGTATCGCGAAGTTTCTAGAATATTATCCACATAATGATCTCAAATCATTTAATTTCTCCTAAGAGCTTAACTTATCGAAAGTCAAACAAAAGCCCAATTATACTCCGGCTATATCTTTGTTATGAAACAAACCACTAAAAGGAAATAAAAGATATTGTACTTAAATTAATAGCCAAAGTCAGCTCTGCTATGGTATTTGATGATGTCGATGTCGATTATAAGTTATATAAAAAGAATGTATAGAATGAAGTCTAAAATAACTACGGTCTGAACGCTTTATCCTGACATTTTCAATACTTGCTTTGAAAGTGAGTTCTTTCCCAATGGCCGCATTAAAATATCGCAAAATTATACCAATATTTAAAAAAGGAATTTTATTATAAAAAAAAAAAAATATTTTGTTGTAAGCTCATTGCAAGTAACTATAGGACGTATATTCCTATGCGCTTCGCTTAAGGCTCGGCCTCAGAAAATATTAGAAATTTGATATTCAATCGAATGAGGGTGCGACATTCTTCGATGAAAATAATATCATAAACGAGAGTAGTTAGCAAATACCTTTAGACAGGCAAGATCCAGCAGTGAACACAATTAGTTAGTATTTCTAAACTATATGTTGAAGGCAGTCCGACTCAACATGGCCATACATTGGGCGATATTTTGGTGATCTAACAAAGAGGCGTTTGATTTGTGTTGCATCACAACATAATACTGCTAGGAGTCAAGTAGAGTAGGCATACTGGTTATAGCGTGGGATAAATGCATCTGAAACTCTTAGACATTCTTTGACCCATAAGAAGAGTGGCGCATAGAGGGGAGTAAGTGATAAGGAGCGCGTCTACAAATAGGGCGTTAGTACTAAGAATGATCTTAAGAGCTAGACAAATTTACAACTATTAAATGGCAGAATTTTGAAAAGGTTATTTAGTTGGAGTTTCCACAGGAGGCGTCCTTGTGCCGGTGGCTGCTTATTCTTCATTAATGCTTTATTAAGGCGACCTTACGCTCTGACAATATTGATGAGCCGATTTGTTTGCTGATGCTTTACTACTAGAGGGCGTAACGGCTGCGAATAAAACAGTTTGTACTCAAGGAAAGGGAGAAAAAAGACTTAGCTGGTAGTCTATTAGAATGGTTTACATGACAAACTATTGCTTAATAGTTCTCTAAAAACTAACTTGTATCCAGTTCCATTCCAAGTCAAAAAGAATCACTAAACTTCATAAACATTGGCCTTGAGGCAAATTCAAGATGACAAACTCAGTTTAAACATGGCATTTGAAGGCAAACAAACTTTCTAGGTCTGAACAGATAGATAAAAACTTAACATGGGCGAATGGCTCACATTAAGATACTGATAAAAAAAGCTCAGGTGGCTCTGGGGCTTGTTTTGCAATTAACATCCTACATATAAGCGATGTTCAACTGCTGAAAGTATAGGGCTACGTTTTCCTCTATTTAATGTCCCCATGTGCTAAGATAAATGCGATATGAAATTTGGGAGGTGAATTGTCCACTCACATTGATAAAGTTTTCATTGTACCAAATAAGGCGAGCAATTAGTAGCATATAATCATTCCGCTTGGCGAAATGGAGCTATTGGAAACTTACTCATTATTGCTCTGAACATTCTTACAGTTCCATGTTGTTACATTCTGTAATCAGTCTTAATGCATTTAAGAAATAACATCCAAATTCCTTGCAGTTAATGCGAATGTACAATACTCACGAACACAACGGGCAAAAACATGATACTCCATCTTAGGCCAATGTTCATTACAAACCATCTAGGCCAGAAAAAAACTCTTGATTATATAAATAAATTCTCTACAAACTTGTTCAAAAGAAATCAATGTATATGAACCGTGCATACATGAAATTTACAATGAGCTGACAAAATTTTTATTACAAAAACGGCTTACTAGCAGCTGTAAATGACTTTATCACATCAAACAGTGACCTACCATAAATTTTCAATCAGTTGGTTGTTAAATGTTACAATATTTGAAATTTGGAAATTAATGTTCTTATTCATTTCTCTTTATCCAAGTTAATTAACAATGTAATATTGTAAACTTGCACTGTATCATTGGCTTTTGGTAGTTAGCCTATATATTACCTAATATGAGAGACAATGTAATGAAAGATGATTATTTGTTAGTGTAGTGTATTTTGTATTATTAGTAGTGTATTTTGTTATTAGTAGATGTACTGTATGTATAGTATTTATACATATACTATTGTGTAAACTTCATTAAGTTTAATAATTGTGTACAACTAAAATGGACTACACGGTGAAAACTGTTGAAACCTTAACTATTGTTATTTGTTGTTTGTCCAAAATAAATTGAATTGAATAACCCTTTCTCTTAAGTATGAATGAAGAGACACCCTGGCCGAGCAACAACAGAAGGGGCAGCTTTTTCTCTTGTTGCCAAGGGTCCTGGTTCGAATCCAGGGTGAATCATGGATGTTTTGTCTCCCGAGCACTAGAGTTGGGAGGGAAGCCCCTTACTGGTTGTGCTGACCGTGTGGCTCAGCATGAATGGTGTTTGAAGTAAACTTGCTGATGATGACAAATTGCATGCAGAATTTGCTTCTTGCGTGGCCCTACCACAGGTTTGGTTATGTGTTGTGAGTTTTGTTTGCATTAGCTGATTTTTAGTGTCCAGCATCTACCTGATGAGTCCCCAGAGGACGAAACGTGGCGTCGTGGATTAAGGTAACTTTAAATTAGCTGCAGTTGTCATCAGCAGGTGAAAAGTTTTGTCGCCCCCAGCCCTTCAGGCTGGGATTTATGTTCTCTTTGCTTTCCCAACCTGTCAACCCTTCTCCGATCTAACTAGCCGATAGGCATTTTTCACACTAGAACCTATTATGTAATAGTACACGACAGCAGAAGAGTAGGCCTACCTCAAATTGTGGTGTAACAAAGATAAACAATGCTAATTTATTAAAATTTGGTGTTGAAATTAATTTTCAATGGTTTTAGTGGCAACTGCAAAAATTTTTACTTGACAAATTTGATACTATTTTTTAATGTTCAATTCATTTTTAACTTGTTTCTTTCACAGGCCTGAATGATTCATAATATTTTGCGAGTCATTTCTGCTGAGGACTTCACTCTGCCTCAGATGATGATGCATACAGACAGTCGTATTGAAACGTCGGGAGTTTGAAATAAAACAAACATTAAAATGACTAATAAAAATATATTATATATCCAACATATAATTAATTATCAAAAAACATCTTTTACCTCAACAAAAATCCATGTTGAAATACTCTATACATGAAATAATAGGTAATTGATTATTATTAGAGACCTACAGAAATGTTTTCATTTTTATCCCAATTTCATTTTCAAAACTTGAAATTTCGCATTTTGGCGGGGTTATTATTTTTAAGGTGCAATTGTTCATAAAACACTAAAAAAAAAAAAAAAGCTTCCAGGAATTTTTGTACCGTGTCTATTATAAAGTCTTTCTTATCTTCTTTGGCCTTTTTGGCTGCGACAAATGACTCCTGTAGGGAAGCTTGACGTTTTTTGTTTCCTCGCTCCTTCGCTTTTTTATGCGCCTCACTTGCTTCATGCTTATGTAAAGTGTCTTTACGATCATGCTCTAGGCGGCAGTCGCAAAAATTACACATTAAAATACTTCCATTACGAACATAAAAACTTTCCTTGTCGAATTCTTCTGCGCATTTTTTAACTGACACAGACACTTTAGGCATTTTGCCGAGCTCGCGTAGCAGTAGCAAAGATTAGTCATGTGGGGAAGATGGTTCATCCTTATGGGAATTCGTCTGCGCGTTTTGAGAGTATTTTTTCTAAGTCCGAACACAAAGTACACGTCTCAGCCGAGAGCGCTCTCTTCTCAAACCTTCTGAAATGAGTTTCGGAAAACCCTTTCGGTACCGTTGCCGAGTCTGCACAAAGTGTGGGGCACCCCCACCACCTCAGATGAGCTAGTGCGTCGAGGGGTAGAGCGTTTTGTTGCCAAGTCAGCTGCAACATTCCTTAGAAGGCCGATCGTGACCGACCACCACACTTAGGGTTGGCAGGTTTGGCTTATTTTTTCTCCCTACGAATATGCTTGGTTCAGAGATTTGCTTGCTCTTCGCGGATCTATCTGGGGCGGTTTTTGCCAAAACCAGTACAGGGGTCTGTTTGAAATTTTCAGCCGTTAGCGCTAATTGTCGCCAAAAGGGAGGCAAAAGTTGTGGGATTTTGAAACTTTAAAAAAATAGGCCTAATACTATATTATTAAAAAAGCATAAAAGGTGCTAGAGTCAGAATCTTATTCGGGGGGAGGGGGGAGCGCTCCACCTCCAACCGGCCATATCCGCCACTGCTCGGGGAAGTCGGAACGGAATATACAATAACCATAATATAGACCTACACGCAAAAAATAACAGACAGCATTAATTTCAATAGCAAATAAACAAACAATTTAAGAAATAATTCGTCATTCTTAATTTAGTCCATTCGAACGACGAGACATATTATGTGCAAAACTGGTCATTGCACAAGGGGTTATAGAACTAATTCAGAGTATAGGATGCGTACGACCGTACGGCTATAATAATTTTGTAAAGTAGTACATTAGCATCTCATGTTTTTGATCGCATTAAAAAAAATAACTGTAAGTTTGTATTGGTTGTATATGTATCAATAGCACTCGTTTGGTCGAGCTAATTTATATCGATAAGTTTAATGATTATTGTTTGTGGCGTTCTTGTGTATATTATGAAAGTTGTACTCGCTTATTCTACCGGGCCGTACACGTACAACCGGTACAACAACCCTTTCAAGTCACTACAAACAAATGGGAGACGTTGGCGCCGACTTTGTGAGTGGGCCTAGAGGAGCAAAAGCACCCCTCGGAATTGGTGTGAAAATCGTTTGATTCATATTGAAAATTATTAGTAATAAGGGTATTTTTTGCAAGTGCCAAGAAAAAAACGTGGACTACTTATAATTCATAATTTAAAGTACCGTATGAATTCAAACGATTTCCACACAAATTCCGTATTTATGATTTATAAAATTTATAATTTTCAGTATGAATGGCGAAGCGCCGCGGGGGGAGGGGGGTTTAGTGACCACGGCAACGCACTTCATGCTCCCCCCCCAACCCACTAACCTACTTTCCTTTTCGCGGGGGTCCCTATAATAAACACGTATCGTAATTACTAATTATATTAGCAATATAGATAGGGCCTAGTAAAAATTATTTTTTAGAGTTCTAGCTGTTCAACCCACTTCAAAAAAATAATTACTTGAGGAGATATGAGACTGATTATTTTCTCTGCGCACAGAAGAATGTTATTGTTTTTTCTTCTTACTGGATACCTAAAGCGATCCCCACTCACACAATCTACTTACGGTATCGGACGTTCCGTATCAAAAGCCTACCAGGAGTCGGCAGTGTGAAGGAAACCCTTTTTTTTGCTATCAGTAAATAACCCTGATTAAATTTGCTACGCTAAATGCGACTAGATTATTTATTTATCTCTCCTTATTCTTCTTGTCAATCTGTTTGGGACAGACAGAAAAGTGACGGTCCTAGGCGTGCGCAGGAGGGGGGGTTTAAGCCTAAATGTTTTTAGAGGAGTATTTTTAGTCCGTACGACACGAGCCAGTGGGCGTCGGAATAGGGGGGGGGGGGGCAAGGGGGGCATTGCCCCTCTAAATTTCATGCCATGGGATGGGGCAGATTTTAGAGTTGAAAAATCAAGATTTCTACTCTATTTTTTGGGAAAGCAACGTCGGATGATCCTCACAACAATTTCATTTCAAGGGAAAAAACAACCCAATAGGGAGGAATGTTACGTTGGCTGACGTATCCGTGCCTGAACCGTCTATCTATCCGACTATAATATAGACACCCGTATGCCGGTCACTCACTCAGTGGACACGTACTCAGACTCACGTCTAATCCAAACATCCTTTGAATGATTGCTAGAGTTATTGGCAGATTGCAAGTTGGGATTGAGTTCGCTTGTATCGCATCGTTATGCGTTCTGTCATCTTTGGGGTGGTTTTAGGGGACTTTGATTATTGCAAAGTGGCAAGTGGGGAAGATTATTCCTCTTAGAGTGTAAGTAGTTTTAGTGTGAAGTGTAAAGTAAAAGTAAAGTGTAAGTGTGTGTGTGTAGTGTTTCGTGTTTAATAGTGTTAAACAGGGTGCGGAATTGACGGGGGGGTGGGGGGGATTTCACCCCCTTTGGGAATTTCATCCCTGGCTCTGTTTTACTGAAAGGATCCCCGCCGGGGATGGCTAAATCCCCACCTCTGGATTCCCATCTCATCTCATAACATATCAAGTGACTTTAACTCGTAAAGTTATTAAATAATGCGTCAATTTACACATATTCCTTTAAAAATAATACCTCAGATTTGCTTCTAATACCATCTTGAGAGCAATAATACCCCCAAATATTTTCCTCAGATCGCCCTTTTTAAGGCCATCTCAAGGGCCCAAAAATACCCAAAAAATAAATTCGCCTCCGGCGGCTGGGGCTTCGCCCCAGACCCGGTTTGCCAACGGAAATACTGTTCTGCAAAGTCGTTAATTCACACCCTGGTGTTAAAGATTAAATTGATATCGGAATTTTAAATATGAAACGTACAGTACAACAGCCTTCAGTTAGTATTTTTTTTTAAGAAAAGGGAAAAACAAAAATATGTTTGCCTGTATGCTTCGTCATTACATAAAAATGATGTAATTTATTAAAAAAGGCCACTTCACGTTAAAATTTTTTTAGTTTTTTGATGCAGATGATTGATGTATAAAACTCGTTTACAGAGTCCGAGTGCACATAAAACAAAAAAAAAAACGTTTGAATCGACTATCTCGTCTTCCACATCCACAACTAATTGGTTCAAAACCGTACGACACGAGCAACTTAAACCACGCCTCTGTTTAATGTTATCAAAGTAACTATAAACACGTTTCATTTATTGTAAATACGATGAAAATTCACTAAAAAAAATTTTATTAAAAAGAAAAGAAATTAAAAAAGAAAAATATATTTTTTAATGTAAATCAATTACACCTACGTGAGTGTTTCCTGATTAATGAAATTGAGAAATAAAAAGATATCTACTTAGTTTCCCGAATCCTTTATCTACCTTTTTCTCTCATCATCTCACTTTTAAATTTTAAATATTTGGATGAGCGAAGCGAAGCTCAATTTCACCGACCCCCAAAAAAATTTAGCGTCGGGTGTTTTTTTTGTTTTTTGTTTTTTTTTTTTTCCGTCCGTTTTGTTCGCTTCTCTACCACGGAGCAAACGGCATATCCGATCTTGATGAAATTTGACAGGATACCTTCAGAAATCCTCTGAAACTTAAGAGGTTGTAATGTTTTTTGGGTAAATCGAAGAAATATTCTCATGAATATCGTACTTTTGATTTTTTTTTCGCTTTTTTTAATGTGCGATATTTTTCGTGACATTTGGGCCGATTCTGACCAAACGGGTGGGGGGCCACAACGTTCATATCTCACATGGACAATTAAGGTAATGGTGATGTATTTGCTTTCTGAAAGAAAAAAGTTTAAAAAGTTTATCCAGAATTTATAGAAATAAAGCTTTAAATATAAGTTTTTTTGATTTTTTGGTACGATATTTTCGTCCATTTGGACAATTCTGACTAACGAGTGGGGCTACAAACTTTCAAATTATACATGGACATTAAGGTTATGGTGATGTAGTACCTTATCAAAGAAAAGTTGAAAAAGTTAGCAAGAATCCATAGAAATACAGCTTTTTAATAGTAAGTTTTTTTACGGTAAATATACCAATGACAGAAACACGAGAAACTTGACAACAATCACCTACAATGCCGTAGGCACAAAACAAAGCACTTGCAAAAGTAAAGATATCCACGCAAACTAAAAACTTTTTAAAAGCTATTCCATCAACGCGGCGGGACTTTAGCGTTTTCCTAGTAGGTGTAAATTATAGCCATGCTAGTCTCAATACGTTGCCCCCCTCCCCCACCCCCAACCATTGTAAAATCTCTGCTCTCGCGTAGAAGACTATCACAAATGTAATTTATTATTTGGTTTTGAACAGTAACCGTATATCACTATTTTAGCATTCATGATGTATTATGCGTGCATTTGTACTTTATATTTACGAATGGTTTATCATGTCTACTCCCTCTCTCACTCCTATCTCGGTGTCAGGAATCAGGATGCAAAATTAATAAATAACAAAATTACTCTATTATGAATATATATTTCATGTACTTTTTGTGCAAGCGCTAATCCCAATCAATACGATACGCAATGATGTCATAAACAATTTTATACTCGGATGAACGTGTCACGTTTACCTATTCTCCGTAATCAGTAAACGAATTTTTATCGTGTGGTCGGCAAAACAGAACTGTTTTCTCATAAACCAGTAAATTACGCGCGAGTAGTCTCCAATTTCAACACCCCTCCCTTCTTTTACCCAGACGGCAGGCAGCATTGAGTCATCGCAACTCCGTAGGCCTACAGTCAAACTTCCTACACCACTCGTATAGCAATCATTATTTCCATGTCTCTGCGCTCATGAACGAAATTCGGCGCATCGTTTTGTCTCGAGTGTAACCGATAGTCATAAATAGTTTGCTGAAGTCCAATCCATGTTCGCCACTATCTATCTTCCAACCCGCGCTGAACAGAACGTTCAACAATCTCATGTGAGATTGTGTGTGTGCGCGTGAGTCTATCCCTAGCAAAGCCTTTCTTGTGAATATCACTCATGTCAGTAAATAATAATATCGGACACTACACTTAAAGAAGGTGTAAAAGCCTCGATAACCGGACAATCAATGATGAATGAATGACCAAAGACAATCCTAGACGAGGCGTAGCACAAGCAATTGTTTATGCGACCCCTATAATCACAAGGAAACCGCCACGGCGCGGCCAGTGGGGGGGGGGGGGGGGAGGGGGGGGGGGGGGGGGGGGGTGGGGGGGGTTAATACGCCGTGTATTGTCTTTGCCAAAGATGGTCGTAATCTTTGCCTGTGCCTAACGTGAAATAGATCGAGATCGAAAAACCGTTTTTACATTTTTGTTGTAACATCGCCAATATCATTTAAACGTGGTAGGACATCACGTTTTTTTTGACCGTATAAACGTTTAGTGTACAATACAAGCTTTCTTCTGTCAATTGACCTCCCTATGTTATACACTCAATTTAAACAATCCGTGTGTAATAAAAATATATATTTTGATTACCCATCGCAATCGTAAAATCTATAAATAATAAGTAGAATCAATGTACTAATGTATATGTATGAAATAAATGGTATTGTTTGTGTGGTGTAGTATGAAATAGCGGATGAAGTAATAATGTAATATGTTACTCACTTGCACCGGACATTGCACAAGATCTACCCAAAAATGTGAAGAATTTTTTGAATATTTAATATATGTACGGACTAGTTGTCAGAGCAAAGTGCATTGTATTTTTACTCCTAAATAGTGCGCCAAGGAAACGTCATGCAAACAACTTGATTAATATTTCGGTACTTTATTTGGACACCCCTCGACTTTAA
This sequence comes from Sweltsa coloradensis, assembly GCA_024449915.1. NCBI lineage: Eukaryota > Metazoa > Arthropoda > Insecta > Plecoptera > Chloroperlidae > Sweltsa > Sweltsa coloradensis. Next base: position 21,727 of record JAMZAV010010086.1, read on the forward strand.
AAAAAAAGTGGCGCCGAATACCGCAAACGTACCTACCTATTACAGTTAATTTGAATGATCAATCAATAAGATTGGTGCGTTTTCTATGTTTGTTGTTTAATAATGACTTTCTACTGAACGTGACACACTTTAGAATCGAACTCAGGTCTTCCGCCACTTGAACCTTACTTGACTGAACCTAGAGTAGACCACCCAGACTGATCATTTAAATTCTAGATGCTGTGTCCCCGGCGGAGTACCTGGGTATACTGGGTTTGATTCACAGTCGGGGGCTATATTTTTATGTCTGGTTTAAATATAGGGAATTGTTGTGCGGTATCGCGGTGTTGTACTCGCACATCATATTTTTTAATTGCGTTTTTTAATAGTTTAACATGAACACAACAATGTAAAAAAATCCCCTGCTCTGTATTACAGATTTTACTGATTTATCAACATGATTCCCTAATTTTTGATTTTGGCAGAGGACAGAAGGTAGGCACGCACATTTCAATAAACCTCACCCGCTAGGGAGGCTATAAAAACCACCCAGTTAAAAATGTGTTTTACTTCATAGTTCATATCGTATCACACCCCGACTTGGAGCTATTTTCCAAAAGATCTATTGGCCAAACGGACAGGCACATGGGTTTGTATTGGGCTTTTGTCAAACTTCGGCGGGTAGCAAAACAACCGTTCACAGTGTTGCCGTGGGTTGCCGACGGGCCATAAAAAGGGAAAAAAAGTTCTTACGGCGAGGGACACAGTGCGAGTGAGATGGGTAACGGTCTCCCAGGCTGTTTTCGGCAGCAAAAATAGGGGAAAAAGCTGGAAAGCGTAGTGCACGGATATCCGCTAGGTATGATTGACTGGCGGTTCGCACTAGCGCCTTCTTGCGTTGAAAAGTTGTACTTGCTTCAATTCTGTTATTTTCCGAGAAATTTTAACCGGCGATGAACCCTCTTCCCCCATACTAATCTTTGGGAGTAGTAGGCCCAAATGTTGAGACTGTGCTGGACAGGGAATAGATCAGTTTTTTCGCTGCATACCGAAAGGGGGTAGGGGCCCGGTTTGGGTGGCCTCGGCATTGTTTGTTCGGGGTTGTCCCCGTGGTCGACTACACCCATGCAAGGGGCGGTGGCGGAGAGGCGAGGCACAGTGACTGCCTATGCCTGGAGAGTGGGAATTGGATTTAAACACAAAGGGTCACGAGATGCCGCCGACGGAACCGGGTGGGCGGTAATTTGTATTTTTATGAGATTTTCGTCAATTTCGGGTTATTTTTGCGAATTTACAGGAAAGTTTAGATTTCGTGGGGGGGGTCAAATCGCGTTATTTTGCGTTTTAATTTCGGTAATTGGGGTCCTGAACTAAAATTCGTCCACATTTGCATTTTTGGTTAAATTTTAAATTTCGTTTTATTTCGTAAAAGCGATTTTTAGTGTCTCTAATTATTATTAATCAAAGCCTAATGAAAAAATTTCTTTATTACCCCCCCAAAAGGGAAAGGGGGGGGAAAAGAAATGGTATATTGTATCATGTGCCCCCTTTTCACTATGAAAAGTGATTGGTTACCAAATTTGGCAATTTTAGACAGCATCCCATTTTGCCACTAAATTTTAC
>JAMZAV010010087.1:0-24752 GCA_024449915.1 Sweltsa coloradensis
TTATTTTTTGTTAAGGCTCCAGACTAAAATAAAAAATATATAATGTTTATTATTTCAGGCCTATTACTGTACGTGAAATATTTTTATGTATTGTAATAGTTTTTTGAAAGCAAAATAAAAAAATTTATTATTTTTTATTTTTATTATTTTATTTAAAAATTTATCCCTTTATAGGAAATTTGGTAAAATAGTACCACCACATTTCAAAATTACCCCATTAAAGGGCCGGGTTTACATCTTTTACCCCGGGGTAAAAGCTGCTTTTTTTTGTTCTAAATTTGGGAAAAATTTTCCCCCCACCTAATTAAAATGTTAAAGGGATAACAAGGTTTTTTGTAAGGGTTTTAAAAAATCAAATTGGTAAAAAAACACAGAAAAAACTAAATTTCCCGGGGATGCCCCCGGAAAATTTTTGTTTGCCTGCGTAGATTAAAATTTTAAAAATGAAAAAAAAAGTGAAAAATTGAAAAAAAATCCCCATTTAAAAAAATCAAATTCAATCAATTTTTCCCCAACTTTGATGTTTTTTGGGAAATTTCAAAATAAGCATTTTGTTCCTAAAACTTTCAGGGAAAAAAAAAAAAATAAATTAAAATTTTTTTAAAAAATCAAAAATTTGAAATTGCGGGAAAATAGAAAAGAAAAATTTGGGGGGGTCGCTGTCCTATAAACACTTTTCCTAAAAAATTTTTTGGGGGTTTATTGTTGTGTTTTTATTTTTTCCCTTTTAGGGTTTAACCTACTACATTAGTGTGGTTTTACAAGGGCATTTTAAAAAAAATTTGAACTATAATTATTATTTATTAAGGTTCTTAATTTTTTATAAAGGAAAAACCAAAACTTTTCACTTTTGAAAATCTCATCTTTTTATAACCAAAAATAATTCAAGAGGTCCCTTTAAAAAATTTTGCACGGTTTCCAAGAGAGGGACTTAAAAGGTTTATAAAAATTTATAAGTATTTAAATTTGGTTTTTAAAACCTTAGCTTAATGTAGGGACTATGACGCTGTTTTGTTAGAACTTTAGACGAAATTAAAAAAATTTACTACACCCCGGGGGTTTTAAAACCCCCCAATTTAAAACTGTTAATTTTCTGTGGGGCTAGCTCAAATTTGGGAAAGGAAACATTTGCCCGGACGCTAAGGTCCCGGGGTTTAAACCCCCGGGTAGTCACTTTTTAATTTTTTCTTCCCAAAGTTCTAACCTATATTTTTGTTTTTTTGTATGAAAGGGGGGTCAACCGTTAGATCATAAAAGCACCACTTTTAGCCTAGGGGATTTTCGTAGGGAAGCCCAAAGCTAGTCAAAAACCCACCCCGGGTAAGGGGGGGAAGGGGGGGGCTCACTTCGGCGGGTCGTCATCGGCTAGGGCATCGGGGGGGGGGGTGGGGGGGCCTTGTCATCGTCGTCGGGGGGTTTTCAAAAAGGGAAAGGGGGGGGTGTCCCCCCACGACAATTGCCCGAGCTCCCCTAGTTTTTAGGGATTAAAAACTCCCCCTTTACTACTGATGATTGTTAGGGGGCTTTTCTCTTGAAACGCCCTTTTACGATTAAGGGAGACTATGGTCTGGACCCCCCATTCTATAAAATCTGACCGAGTTTTGGGCCCGGGGTTTTCTAACCCCAAAACGATGGCTTTTGTGACGACCCCGGGCCGGGGGTCGAATCTTGCGATTTTAAACCGTGAAAAACCAGTCCCACTCGGGCGTTAGCCAAAATTTTTTTGACTTCACCCTCCTAAAGGGCCCCACCACCCTTTCGCCCTAGTGCGGGGCTAACCCCCCCTATAAGCCCCCCGCCAAACCCTTTTTCCGCACCCCTTGCCCGAAGGGGCCCCCACCCCGGCCAGAGTGTGATTCACTCGTGACTCACCAATTGGAGCCACTTTTGGTGGGGTGGTTTTAAATTGGGAAAAGGGCACCCGTACTAAAATCTATGCCCCGACTCGTCAACCCTTTCCCTAAAACTTAGCTGCGGAGAGATGAGACTAACATGAACCCGAGAGACCAAAACCCAAATCGAAACAAAAACAACGCAACAAAAAAACCAAAAACACAAAAACCCCGAGTGTCCCCGGACAGTGAAAACCCAGCAGGGTCCAGTACAAAAACCCACTGGGGTGGGGGAACCCACCTTATAAGGCACGCCAGCGGTGAGCCACCCCGTCGCGGGGTCCGTTAAAAGCTTTTCGGGGGCCCCCGGCCCACTGCTGCTAAAAGTAGGTCAACCACCCGAGAAGCGGCGGGGGCGGGGACTGGGGGGCCCCAGCAAAAACACTAGGGCAAATGAGTTGGGGGAAAAAGCAGGGGCAAACAGGCACTAAAAGTGAAAAGCTGTGTACTTTTAGTGGATTTTTAACGGGTTTCCCAAAAAAATAAAATTTAAATTACAACAATGAAGTTGGGTTTCAAGTGAATTTAAAAGATGGATCCAAATTTTTTACCCAAAAGAAAAATACAAAACAGAGATCCGGGGTTTTCCAATAAAAAATAAAAGGGTAAACAAAAAAGCTCTACTCACCAAGTCCTCTCTTTCTCACTACAAAGTCCAACCCTTTTCCCTTTGGTTTTGAGTAAAAGAGGGGGGGGGGGGAAAGATGTGGTGAAAAGCGGCGCGGCGCTCCTCCCGGTGGGTAGTACCTAGGGGGAAGGGCCCATGGCGGACGCGGCCCTGGCGCCCCTATTTGTTTCCTTCTGGGCTACTCGCCCAGAATTTTTAAATCTAGCTTACCCCCAGCCCCGGGTTTGGTTTCCGTAGAGGGGGGAGATCCCCTTTGGGTCTAGCATCGTGGTTTTTACTCACCACGTGGTTTATATTTTAGGGCAAAAAACACGGGGCACCCTATCTCGACACCGCAAAGCCAACCCGAAACAGGAACGTAAACTTGAGTGAAGCTCTTTCTCCCCGCAACCCTGTATTTGTTTAAAAAATTACCTTTCACTCCCCGGGGTTTCTTCTTTGGGAAAGCCCGTACTGTTTTTGGGTTTCCCCTTTTACATAGGGTAACCAAAAAGGGCCGTCGGATTCGTCCAAATAATTTTTCAATAAAAATAAAAAAAAGAGGTTAGAAAAAGACCAACCCCCAAACCCTAGTCGGCCACTCCGTGATGGGACGGAGGCTCCACGACCATGATGGCTCTCCCCGGGTGGGACCCCAAACGCTGGCACTCACACGGGGCCCCCTTGGGACTCGACCTTTTTCCGGTTTCCAAAGGGTGACCCCCTGGGGATCGAGGTGGTTGCTCCTGCCGCCTCCCCGCCCCGGGGTTTTCTCCCGGGGGGCCTCGCCATCCGGTCACGTGAAAATCTCTCAAAAACATTCCCTTTGGTCATCCTTCTTGATTAAAAACTTCCGGGGGTCTTTTTCCGGGTTCACGATTCGCCCGTTTAAAAATTCGCAAAAATACACTTTTCCCGTTGGTTTTTTTCCCCAAACCCGTTGAAATTTAAATGCTTGCCCCTTCCTCAACCCTTCCCTTTTTTGCCGCCCGAAAGTTAAGCCAACGCACTTTTCCGGCTTTCCCGGTTTTTTTAACATGGGGTGACTTCATTTCTGGGCCCACTCGGGAAAACCCGAAACCCCAAAAACATTAAAGCCTCCGGCTCCACAACTTCACACCCAAAACATTTTCAACCCAAAGGGTTGGCCTTTAAATGCCTAGATGCAGATTCACCTGGCTTGAAAAATTAAAAAAAAATTATGACTTAAGGCCTTGAAAATATTTGGAATTTTTCCCACATGATATGAAATACATAGATAGTTTTAAAAAAAGTGAAAAAAAAAAAAATAAAAAGGGGTGGGGGTTTTTTTAACTTTAAAAGGGCCCCCCTAACTCCATGACATTTAAACCCCCCACCCATAAACCTCAAGTTGAATTTTTTTTAAAACACACACAAAAATCATCCCACCCCAACAGGGCCTGGCTTTAATTTGAGACTTTTTTTCCACTTCCCCAGGGGCACACAGCTTCTGAGGGCCCGTCCCCAACGGCAACTTGTCGCAACTCAGAAAATTTTAAAAATTTTTTTGGGGGAAAGATTCTACTTTTCCTCAGGGGAACCCTTCAAAATGATTTTAAAAACCCTTATATTTGTTTGACAAACCCAAACACAAAAAAAAAACAAGAAACCCTACAGGTTAAATTTAACTTTTAAAACCCCGGGGCCCCAACCCCCCCCCAGGACGCTAGGGGGCCAACAACCTTAGTTATTCCGGGTTTGTTTTTCAAGGGGAGCCCCCTGTCACCTCCCTCCACACGCCCTCCCGGCTCCCCAAGTAGTGCGGAAGGCCGAGCGCCAACCCCCCTTTTCAAGCTGGTGCGCCCCAGCGACAGCTGCTTCCACCAGCCGCCTAGGGCCACCCCTCTCTGTCAGTACACCCTGGCGTACGCTCCCCCTCACTCTCTAGGCCCCCCACCCCTCACCCGGACCGGACGAACCTAGCTCGTAGGGGTCGGGTTTACGGCCGTTTTTCCACTCCCCCTCCCCGGATCGAGCCCCGGGGCCCCTGTTTTTTTCGAAAAAAACGTTCTGCGATCGTACGCAGTTAGTTAAATGCTTTACGCACGTAAAACCGGGTTCACCAAACTAAAACCGTTTCCACGAGGAAGTGGGCCCCCCTAAAACGAAACACTCACGTCGAAACTAGCCCGGATTCTAACCAAACTTAAAACGACGCGGCTGGGCTTTTAACCTCAAGGGAATTCAATTCCTTTTGGGTTTGCCGCAGAGGGAAACAAAAAAAACCCCTTCTCTGAGCCTACACCCCAACAGGCAAATTTACAATTCCCTTTGGGGTTCCCGCGAGGTTTTAAAAAAACGCTTCTTGAGCCTAACACCCACGCAGGCAAATTTAACAATTACATTTGGGTTGCGCAGAATGGTTTTTAAAAAACGCTCCCTTGAGCCCACAGCCCCGCGGGCAAAATTAAATTAATTTACAAAAAAAGCTCGTTGAACAAACACAAAAAAAAACCACGGGCCCCAGGGACCCCAAAAACTACCGCGAAAAAAATACTGCTTTTTACTCAATCGAGGGACAGGGGCCCACTCGAGAAACGCCCACGGGGCAAAAAACAAAAAAACAAGCCCCACTCCGTAAACCCTTTGGGTTTTACCGAAATATTTAAAAAAGGTTTGCCCAAAGCGCAAAAAAAACTTCGGTCACACACCCCAAAAAGTTTTCTAACTAAAGGGAAGGGCTTCCCTTTTATTCCCAACCAAAAAAAAAAAATTTTTACAAGGCTTGGGAATTAAACTTGTTTTGGCTTTTGATAAACCCAGAAACAACGCGGCGGGCAGGGTTGGTAAGCCCCAAACAAAAACCCAACCCACGCTAGGGACTCCCCGGTCCACACGGCTCTAAAACACATAAAGGGCCAGGGCCCCCGGGACTCAGCGCTGGACTGGGCAAAAAGGGTTTGTCCACTTTTGTGCTCTCTCTCCCTCAGCAACACCCAAAGCCCCCCAGGAAACTCCCCCTTTGGGGGGGGAAAGTTCTCCACGCAAAAAGGACCCAAGGCCCCCTAAGCCACGGGGGCCCCCCGGTCTCCACTCAATGTCCCGGGAGTTTACCCCCAAAGTTTTGCCCCGTCCCCCGACGGGTGACAAACCCCTTTTCCTCGCGGTGGGCCCAAGTCCTCCCACGTCTTACTTGGGTGTGTCTCGCGTCGAGAAAAAAACTCTTTTTCCCGCTCTAGGGGTGCATTTGGGTGCGTTGCCAGTTCAGCAACTCCGGCAGTGACCCCCGCGGGTCTACTCTCCTCGCCCGATCGGCTGCCTGACTCACCCGCACAAAAGGCTCGTACTTTGGGATGCTCCCCCAGCGTCGCTCCCCCGCTTACCCGTTCGGTTTGGCCGCTCCCTCCCACCAGCCGCTTTTTCCTTTTTTCGGTGGGGGTCACGCACAGACTTGACGTCGCGGCCCGGGGGTTCGATCCCCCTGTAAACCACGGTCTACTTTTCTTACTGCACTATGTTATTCTGTCAAAAACGAAACGCTCACTAGGGCGTCGGGCTTTGTACATTTTTCTTGGGTTAACAAACATTGTACCCCCCCTTCACTTTGCTTGCGTTTTTACTTTGAAAAACCCTGCAAATTGTTTTCTTGAGCTTTCCCCTAGTAGGGTGCCCCCTAGGTCCCCTTGGGTTGTCCTCTGCATCCCCTTGCCACTTTATCGCTGTGGGTGCCCTACAGTTGTTTCCAGCACTTTTTACAACTCGCCGTACGTACTTAACTTTACTAAACCCCTTATGGTACCCGTGCCCCTTGGGCGCTCCAAAGGCTTTTACACCAGCTATGGCATCCCCCGGGGAAATTAAGGGTCCCCCTTAAACATTCTATTCTAAGAAAATGCCCCAATTAAAAAAACAATTCATTTTCCCCCCGTGATCCTGGGTGAGATTTAAAGGGCCCTTCTTAAACGTAGGCCCGGGGTCTACCCTCCAAGCTATCTTGGGCTTGTTCCGGGGTGTGGGGGAGGGGACTACCCCCCAGTTTTTCCCCCTGTTTCGGGGGACGCGCTGACGAAACTCACTAAAATAGACGCAAAAACTATTCCCCGTTAGTGGCCTCTGGCCTTCTTGACTAGAGGGGGTTTTTCTACCCTCGAGCTTTCTTGGAAACAGTCGGGGGGTTTTGTCTGTTTTTGGGTCGGGGGCGATTTTTGGGCCGCGATCTCTTCATGAGCCCTTTTTGACGCGGGGCAGGGGAGTCGGAAATGCACATTTTTTTTCACTCTGTCCCCTGTGTGGGAAAAATCATTAATTTTTCCCCTTTCTCACCCGGGTTTGGCTACCTCCACCACTGTCCAGTTTTTTAGTGCGGCCAAAACCCCCAAACAGTACATTTCTTTTTTCCGACACTACGGAATTACCCAAACCCTTTCAGTGGCGCCGGGTCCGGGGTTTGGGGGCCCGACACGGCCCCTGTTTCCCGGTTTCCAAATGAACAACTTTGAAGTTGTTATCCCGTTACACTCCCCCAAACACTTCTTGTGTTCGGGTCCCAAAATCCTCCGGTTTTTTTTCTTTATTCGGAAAAAAACCCGAAACCCATACGTCTTGTACTTTCGCTTCGATAAGCACTTCCTGGACATTTGGGAACCCCCGATCGTTCTCACTCTTTTATCGGTCCCCCGTTCTTTCGGTACCGCCCGCGACGCGGGGCCTCTCTCTTTTCTCCTCCCCTTTCGCTCTCCCCCGCGCTCTCTTCTCTCGCGCTCCCCGCGACCGGGTGGCCATCGTTCCCAAATTGCTCCGTCAACTTCAGGGACTTTTGCCATTTAGGTTTGCAAACGGCTTTCGCGGGTTCGGTGGTGGGTCTTCCCACGCTCACTTCCCCCCTTTGCCCACGATCGGGGGCGTTGATTGCCTCTAGCTCGGCTTTGCCGTTTCCCCCTACTTTGTCAGATTTTGCCCCCGGCTAATTTTTTTATCGAGGCGGGCCGCCCCGTGGGCAACAGAAAATTTTTGGCGCTTCTTGGCTGCAGCCCCCATTTCCTCATGGGTTCCGACCCCTTTTTCTCTTTTTTCCCCCTGGGCGCTGGGTAACCTGCCCAATCCCGGGGTCTCTTTTGGCCCAACGCGCCTCGCGCTCCGCGTCCGTTTTTCCCGTACCCCCTCTCTGGGCGCCTCGCTCTCTCGCTTCCAATTTGTTTCCCCAGCACCCGCAAAAAAGCCCGCAAGTCACTTTTGGGAAAGATGTCGTCTGTCCGGCACCCCCTGTTTGGTTTTCCCCAGCTCCGCCCCCTGATTACTGGGTCCCTCTAGACACCCCCCGGGTTCGGTCTCCAGGGCTCTCGTTCTCAAAATTTCCACCGTGGTCTAACCCTCCCCGGGTTTCCGCCCCCGATTCACCATTAAAAGGAACAGCCCCGTAGCATTCCCTGTTCGCCTGCTGGGTTTCGCAAACATACACCCTCCTGGTTCTACAACAAAGGGGCCGGTCCCTCTACTTTGGGTTGCTACCCCTCCATTTGGGGCTGCCCGCCATTTTGCCCGTGATGAAAACTGGGTTCCGGGGCCTAGGGTTGATCTACTCTCTTGGCTTGAAACGTCTCGGGACGTGGGGGACGAGGGGTGGGTCCAAACCTCAAACCCCACGGTTTGGGAGCCATTTTGTAAATTCACGCCCAAAAATGGTCCCAAAAACCCCAAATCTGTACCCCTCGGGACGTGGGGGATAACTCAAACCCCCCGCCCTTTGGAGGGGGCCATTTGGGGCTTCGCAAACCAACGTGCCCCCGCCCAACGCCCTGGGTTTCGTGGTGAATCTGCCCCACAGTTTGGGAGCCATTTGTGGATTCACCCTCCAAGGCCCAAACCACCTTACGCCCTAGGGGTCTAACTCGCCTATGAAGTCACGTCGAAACCCTTTTTTACCGACACCCCCCTTGGGCCCGAAGGACCCGACCAGCGCCAGAGTGTAAATTCACTCGTGACTCCCCAATTGGGACCCATTTTAGGTGGGGGGTGGTGTGGGTGAAGTTCCCCCGTACAAAACTCTATCCTCCTGAACTTTTTTTTTCAACTTCCCCCAAACCCTTAGCTCGCGGGGAATTAGACTACAAAAAGGAGAGACACAAAATGCAAATCAAAAACCACAACAACGCAACAAAAAAACCCAAAAAAACCCAAAAACCCCAAGTGTACCGACAGGGGAAAACCCAAAGCACGGTCCAGTACACTACCCACTGGGGGTGGGGCCCCCAATTTATCGGACCCCCAGGGTGGGGCCACCCCGTCGGGGTTTCCCTCCAACCCGGTTCGGGGGCCCCCAGGCACTGCTGCAAAAAAAAGGTTTAAAAAAAAAAAACCAAAAAAAACCCCCCAAAAGCGGGTGGCGGGGAAACTGAGGGGTCCCAGCAAAAAAAAACTACGCTATGATTTGAGGAAAGCAAAGGGAAAACATGCACTATGAAGTAAAAAGGGCTGTGTATTTTTATGGACTTTACTGGTTCAAAAAAATGAATTTAAATTCCCAACAATGAATTTAGGTTTAAAGTAAAGTTAAATTGATCGGACCCGAATTTAGGCAAAAGAAAAATACAAACATGAACCCAGGGTTACAAAAAGATAAAAGTAAACACCAAAGCTCTACTCATCCAAGTCCTCGTCTGTCCCCATCAAAGCCCAACCCGTTCCTTGGTGGTTGAAAAAGGGGGGGGGGGAAAAAAAGGATGTGGCGCAAGCGGCGACGCGCTCCTGCGCGTAGGGGGGGCCTAGCCAAACGGGAAAAATTCCAGTGGCGGGACGGGGCCCTGGGTCCTTTAATGTTTCCCTTCTCGGCTACCGCCCAGAATGTTTAATCTAGCTTCCCACAGCCCCAGTGTTCTGTAGAGGGAGGGGATGCCCCTTGGTCTAGACCCGTGGTTTAAATCACCAGTGGTCTTTACTTTACCCGGCCCCAAACACGGGGCACCCTATCTCGACACCGCAAAGCCAACCGAAAAACAGGAACTGTAAACTTGTTTTGGGGCTCTGCTCCCGCAACTCTGTAGTTTTTTAGAAATTACCGTTGCCTCGCCGGGTCGTCATTGTTGAGTACTTTTGGGTGGGTTCCCCGTTACATAGGGTCACAAAAACCGTCGGATTCGCCCCGAAAAAATTTTTAAATTAAAAATAATAAAAAAAGGTTAAAAAAAACCAAACTCCCTAGCCCTAGTGGGCCCAAACCCCGTGAAAAAAAAAGGGAAAGGCCCCAACGACCTGAGGGGCTCTCGCAGGGTGGGACCCACGCTGGCACTCACACGTGCACCTCGGATTTCGCACCCCGGGTTTCCCAAAAGGCTTTACCCACGTGACGAGGGGGTTGCTTTTCCCTTTCCCTCGCCTCCCCGGGGTTTTTTTGTGGGCCCTCCCCCTCCGGTCACGTGTATCTCTCTGGAACGGCCTTTGGGTCATCCTTTTTGTTTAAAATTTCCGGGGGTTTCGTTCCGGGTTCACAAATTCGTGACTACAAATTTCGCAAAAAAAACCCCTTTTTCCGTTGGTTTTGTCACCAACGTTGCCATTTATGTTTGGGCCGCATTCCTAAAAACCTTGCCCCGTTTCCGTCAAAAGTTGAAGCCAACGAAATTTTTCCAGGAGTTCCGTTTTTAAAAATGGGGTGACGTCACTTCTAGGCCCTCTGGAAAAACCCGAAACCAAAAAAAAATGACCCTGGGTCCAAATTCCCCCACATTTAAAACCCAAAGGGGTTGGCCTTTTGCAGGGCCTAGATGCAATTCACACGGGCCCCTTTTTGAACAATTTTAAAAAAAATATGATTAAGGCCGGGGGAAAAAATACTAAAAAGTCCCCCACTTGATAGGGGAAATTACATAGATAGTTTTAAAAAACCGTAAAAAATATAAAATAAAAGGGGGTAGGGTGTAACGTTAAATTTTGGTTTATGTTTGATTTGAAAAATGGGGGATGATAAGCCTTGGCCTACAATTTACACAAAAACCAACATTTTTAAAACTTTCTAAAACAAATAAAAAATAGTTGCTCAAAAAAAAAACCTTTACCTTTTGAAAGGGGCCCTCCCCTAAAGTCCCGTACGTTCCCTTTTTTCAAAAAATTTTATCCCATTTAAACCCAAAATTTCTCCCCGTTTGGGAAAATTTAATACACACATCTATTAGTCCATTTTGAAAATTTTTGGGAACAACTGACTGCGGATTATTTGTTCACATTTTTGGGCCCTTTCCCCTGCCTGTAAATCATACCCTTTGACCCCGACCAACAAAAAAACCGGAAACGATTACTTTTTACTCCCGAGTCGGTCCCGTGGCCGGTTGAAACCCCTGGGAAATTAAATGAATTTTGGGGGCCCGGGGCCAAAATTTACCCCCAAAGGGGTTTTTGTTAAAACTACTTTTTAAAAGGAGCACTGGGTACAGCTACAGCAAACCCTTTTAAAAACGCTTAGGTTTCTATTTAAGCTACTTTCATTCTTAAGTAGCTTGCTACTTCATTGGGGCAGGCTACCCTTTAAAAAAGTTGTGACGATTTCTTTCCGCTACTTTTACGTTTTTTTTTTTTTACCACAAACTGGAGTAAAATTTTTTTAAAGTTTTTAGGGCCAAGGCCCCGGTTTTGTTGGGAATAAAAAACAATTACAAAATTTAACTTATGCTTCAAAAACAATTGGGCCCCTGGCCAATGTAGGGTTTTAAAGGGGAAAAGCAGCCAAATTTAATGTTGGCCTGCAAAAAGGTTTTCCTAATGCCGTTTTGGGCCAGGATGAAAAAGAATGCATATCAGATCAATTAATTTTGGAGTCCCCTTTCCCCTAACATTCTGCACAATGTAAGGGGCCCAATGACTCAACGAAAGGCTTTCAAGGGCAAAAAAAGAAGCGCCTTTTTATATCGTTTATAATTATTCCGGGGATTTTCGGAAAAAATTTGGGGGCAAAACCAGGATATTTTGGAAATTTTTGGTAAAAATCGTTTTTAAATTTTTGGCAAAAAAAATTTATTTTTTTTATTTTTTATCATAATTTTTCATTTTAAAACACCTTTACTATCCCCCTCTCGTTGCAAGAAAGCCTGGGAAAATAAGATAAGCCCGGGAAAAAGGGGGGGTGGGGTCATTTGCCCTCCCCAAAGGGGTATTTAGGGGTTTTTTTAAAACCCTTTTAGTGGCCCCCTGGCTTATGCGAAACGACTTTTAACCCAACCAAGGTTCCCGGGGGCTTGATAACCGGAGAGAATTAAATCTTTTTAAAAGGGGGAAAATGGAAAAAGAACAAAATGCCCTTTTAGGGCAAAAAAATGTACATTCTTTTTCTGGAAAAAGCTGGGGGTAATCACCCAAAATAAGTATGTTTAAATTTAAAAAAAAATAAACGCTGATGAAATGTGGGCGCAAATTGCAATAAAAGGGAAACAGGTGGTTTTTATTTAAGACATAAAAATGACGAAGTTATACACAAGGATTTTTCGATGTTTCAAACTAAAAAGACAAAAGGGGAATCCCCTTTAGGCTTTCCATTTTGTGTCAGGGTGGGGAAACACTTGCCCCTTTCAAAGAAATACCCAATGGAGGGGGGAAAAGACCCAAAAACGGATTGTTCAAAAAAAAGGAAATATGGAAAAAAAGGGACCAAGGGCCCCAAAAATTTATCATTGAAACAAACCCCCCCAGAAAAAAAAAAAACCCACTAGATTTTGTCATATAGACAGCAATGCCCAATTTTTAAATTTTTGGGTTTTTTAAAGCACCCCCAAACCCCACTTTTGGGAATTTTAAACAAACGAAAAGAGTGGATCTATTTTTTGAAGAAAAATGTTGCCCGGGAATCTGCTAATATTGGGAAATGCAGAGGGAACCCTTCAAATTTTTTTGTCATACAAAGGGGGACCTTCAAGAAACCCGATCTAGTTTTTTAACCCCCTGCCCAAAACTACAAGAAGAGGTTAACAAAAAAATCTGGAAAACCCCACTGGAGCAGGTATAAAAAGATATTAGTTTCCCAGAGAAAAAGGAAAAAAAAAAGGAAAAGGATAAAAAAGTGCACATGGAATTTCAAAAGGCAAAAATTTGGGGGAGGGGTTTTGGGCAAGAAACCAAAAAAATGGGGATTTTTTAGGGGGAGGGAGGCTGAAGAGGACATAGATAAAGGGGAATGCACCCAAATTTTAAAAAAAAATACAAAGGGGCCAGCTGAAAAAAAATATATTAGAGGCCAAAAAATTTAAAAAAGGGTTTTTTAAAAATTTTGGGGGCAATGAAAATCTATGGGTCAAAGATCCCAAAAGGGTGAAGCAAGGGAAAAAGGCTGAGAAAAAACAAAAAAATGGAAGATAGATAAAAGCTAAGGAAAAGCAAGCAAAAAATAAAAAGGGGCCCTACTCGAGACAAAAAGGGGGGCTTTTGAGAATTTGTTTGAAAATAAATTTATAACCAAAAAAAGGACGGGAAAAAAAAAAAAGGGAAAATACATTCTTCTCTAAATTAAATAACCAAAAAAAAAGATTTAAACAAAAATTAGTTATTAGTCACCCAAAGGGAAAAAGAAATACACGATGAAAGGGAAAGCAGAAATGATATGTGAATTTCAAGCAAACAAGCAAAAAACCCAAAAAAAAATAAAGGGGACCTAAAGTGAATTTTCCCAAAAAAATTTTTGGATGACATAAAAAACCCATAAACTCACCTTTTATAATGAGCCCAAAATTTGGGAAAAAGCACTAAGAAAAAGGGTTTTAAAAATTAAAAAAAAAACCCGGATCAACCCGGGGAAAACCCCCGAATTTTTAAAGAACCTTGGCAAGGAAGGGTAAAAATGCAATACAAAACTCTTTAAAACATCTGGAAATACAATATTCCGGGTATATGGGGAAAGCAGAGATAAAAACCATGCTGAAAAAAAAGGGAAGGATAGCTCAAAAGTCGAAAAACTACAGGCCAATAGCCTTAACACGATGATGGGGTAAAACAATGGGGGCATATGGTCAACTATAGGTAAAACATTTTTAGAATCGAAAAGAAATGTTGGCAAAGGAGCAGGCAGGTTTTTTGGCAGAACAAGGGGGGCACTAGACCAGGGGGCTACTTTCAGCAGGATATTAAAGGGAAAGGGGTTTTAAAAAGAAGTTATCTACATTTGGAGTTTATGTTGATTTTAAAACTGCATTTGATATAGTAGATAGAGAAATACTCTTTAAAAAAATGAAAGAGAGGGAGTAACCCACAACATTTTACCGATGGAGTAAAAAAAATTTATTTTTTTTTTCCTTTTTTTACTTTTTTTATAAATTTTTTAGGATTGGGCTATGTAAAATGGTACTTGTGCTGTACGAGACTCTTTTTATAAATAAATAAAAAAATAAATAAAAAAATAAATAAAATCAAGATATAATATAAAGTAAGATGCAACAACAAACGACACGGAAAAAGAAAAACCAAAGGGAGGAGTACCACAAGGGGCAGTAACCGCCCTTTCCTTTTTTCCTGAAAATATAAACGACTTGGCGGAAAATACAGGAAAAAAAGCGAGGTAAAGATCAGTTTTTTTGCGGTTTTTAATGGGGTTGGGCTTTTGTTTTTAGTGACCCGAGACTTTTCAGAAAAAGGGTTTTGGGCCAAAAAGGCATTGCAAAACATTAAAAAGAAAGGGGCCAGGGGAAAATGGGTTGGTTAGTGAATGAAAAAAAAACATTAAAAAATTATTTACCAAAAGCAAGAAAATGCCCCCCTTTTGCCTAAAATACAAAGGAGTAAGCTTAAAAAAACGAAAAAGACCCAATCATTTGGCGTAATGATGGGTAAGAAAAAGAAAGATTTTTCTAGCCATACGGGGCAAAAATGTGCCCAAATTTAAGGGAATAAAAGGAAATAGGCCCTTCTTTAAAAGAGTATCAGGGGTAACTTGGGGAGCCAAAGTCAAAACACTATCCCACGAATAAAAAACATACATTTCGTCAGTGTTGAAATTGGGAAATGCCATGTTGATTAACACTTTCCCAAAAAAACCTTTGGGCAAGCTCAAAAATTATCCAAAAAAAAAAGCCCCGAAAGGGTCAAAAACAGGAGGATGAAAACCACACCTATCACCCCAATGGAAAATTTCCCCGAAAAATCCCACCACTGGAAGCAAGCAGAAATGAGCAGCTGGAAGCTTGTACGAAAAAATGGTTTGGGTTGGATGTGATTTTGGGACAAGATCCCAAAAAAAGGCCTTAAAAAACAAAAAAAAAAATTCATAATGAAGCTAGAAATGTAGTGGGAAAATTAAGGGGAAGGGGTAACTGAAAAACAGACAAGAAATAGGAAAACCCAAACTTCATTTTTTTTGTTTTATTTTTTGGAGTAAAATTTTAAAATAAATATTGAAGAATACAACAGAAAAGGAAAAAATATCAAGGGGGAGCATATAGAAGTCTGGCACTAAGATTTTATTCCAAAAATTTCCCAGGGGAAGGGTGGCTGCATATATAAAACGGATGGAAAGCAAAACCAGGAGAAGGGAAAGCAGGTGCAGGAATACCAGTGAGAAATTTGAGGAATCATTCCCAGCAGGATCAAAGGGAGTAAACTTTGATGAGGAGGGGTGAAAAGCAATAAGCAAAGCTTGGGGAAGATTGAATACTTTAGAGAAAGGAAGGGGGTATACTAACGATCAAGAGGGTCTATCCAGGCTATAGTGAGTGAGAAAAAACAAAGCAAAATAAGAAACTGCAAGATAAAAATCCTGAGGGTTATGAAAGCAGGGAACAAAAGTAATGCTACAGTGGATACCGGACACTGCGGCATAAAAAGGGGAAAAAGAGAAGGCGATTTCCTTTGCTAAAATGGGGAATTAAAACCAAGCAAATTTATAAACCCAAAATTTCATAAAGATCAGGGTAAACAAAATCTGAAAAACAGCCACAACTCAGAGGTAAAGAAACTGGGAAGGGAAAAAGGGAAGAAAAAAATGTGGAGTGAGCTAGTTAATACAAGGAAAAAAGGGAAAAGATTTGGACAAACCAATTTTGGGGAAGAACTACAACCGCCCCAGTTTAGCTAGATTTCCGGCCTGACTTGCTTGCAAAAACCTTACAAAAGAATAGGGGTGATGGAGAGCAGGGATGTGTAAACCCCTGTGGTGATGGAAAAACAGACAACAACATCAAATTTTGATGCGCTACATTGAAAGGGAACCCCTATGGGGAAATGCCAGGGGGGGGAGGACAGGGGGGAAAAGGGGTCCCCATCTTTTCTGGTGGCAAGAAAATGATGACAAAAGATTGTCAATGTGGGATAAGAGAAGAAGAAAGAGAAGGAATAACAAAACCCATGCACTTTTGATTACGGTTCGTAAATCGGTTGAAAAGGTAAAAATATTATTTACATCACCCCCATTTTTTTCCCACGCGTAGGGTACTGGCCGGGCTGCGCCTGCGTAAAAGGAGCGAGTAGTCGCCGAGGCCACCCCCCAGTGACCCCCGCGGGCCAGTGGCTGCCACTCGATCGAGGGGGGGCCAGCCGGTTTGGGAAAAAAGGGATATTATTAGTTAAATCATCGAGATTTTCCCAAATGAATCTACTTTAAAAAATGGTTTTTTTAATCCTCATAATAAAAAATGGAAATCGGAGGTGTAAAGATAATGAGGTGGGGGTTCGTGATGGTTTTTCCCTCACGAAGGGAGCAAATTGACTGAAGTCGTACGTAATGAACCAGTTTTGGGGGGAGGTGCCCCGCGCATCGGCTAGGCGCTGGAGGGGCGGGGAGGGGTAGGGGAGAAGTGGGGGGAGGGGTTCCCTTGCACTGCAGAAATGTTGGGAGTGGGAGACCCCGGGGGGGATTTATCACAATATTTAGTGCAAATAAAATTTGTAACATTATCGCGATAGGGGTCGTCGCCAAAATCGTGCGTATCGATATACGATTTATCAACCCCAATACTAGTTTTTTAAACCCGCCGCGCATGCGCATTTGTAACGGGCCCTTTTGACCTTTTGTTCTTCAGCGAGCAGCGCCCGCCCCCTGGGGGATTTAGGAAAAAAACCTCTTTTTGGGAAAGGCCCCGTCCAAAGAAAGGTTTTGGGAACCCAAGGGTGCGGTTCAAAAGGGGAACTCCCGCTTTGGGGCGGAGAAAGGGGATGGGGAAAATAATTTTTTTCGGTGCCCCCTTATTTTTAGGCCTCCGCCCAAAAAATGATTGATTGGGTTGATGTTTGCAACGGGTAATGGTTTTAATTTTCATTTTTGGGTTTTTGCAAAAAGAGAGGTTTGCGTCGATTTTACCTACAGCTAAACCCGGTTTTAATTTAAAAGCTTTTTTTACTCTCTAGGCCTACTTTACTAAAATTTTCCCAAAAATATCCGCTACCCACCCCGCTACTAAAAAAAAGAAAATGTTCCCAAATAGCGGGAGCTCCTAACAAAAACTGCTGCAAAGTATAATATAAAAATAAAATAAAATTTTTTAGTATTTTTAAAATCCCATATGCTCAGTTGGTTTAAAAGCATAGCCCGGGCAGTAAGGTCCCCGGGGTTTTAAAACCCGGTGTAGTCACTTTTTTAAATTTTTGTCAAAGTATAACTTAAAAAAATCATAGGGCGCCTACTTTTAAAGGGCCCAAAGGTTTAAACAATAAAATATATAAAAAAGCCTTTAAGAAAATTTTCGAGGGGGAAAACCCTGGTTTTTGAAAAAGTTGGGAATTCCATATATCCATTACCCTTTTTAAAAAGAAACATTTTTTTTGCCTCAGCGTTCGTTTACAGTCAAAGAAAAAATTATTAGTCGCTATGAAACTTCGTTTTAAATAGGTATGTCTCTTTTTTTTTTGACAAAAATAGGAATTCGATTGCGCTAAAGAGCGATTACAGTTCCAAAAAACCAAAGGGGAAAGGAAATTTTTTTTACAGGCCCCGGGGAAGGGAGGATCGAGGCTGTCTTGATTTTTTGGGGGTGGGGTGTGGGGTCATATGTGAATTTAAACGTGTATTAAGTAGGGTTTTCCGTTTGATAATCGATATATCGATCAATACGATTATTTCCCGAAAAGATCGATAACCGGGTTCAGTCTTCCAGAATCATTATCGATAAAACGAAAAAGCTCGCCCCCCGAAATTTTTAATTTTCCCGGCCCGCTCTGGGGGAAACTTCATAAAAAAGTACCCGTCAAGCATTAATTGGGTTTATTCCGTGAAAAAAAGCCCTCCACGGGGAGATCTAAAAACCCCGCGTTTTAAGGGGTGAAGTACGAGCGCCTTTCACTGCTGGCAGTATAGGGGTACTAGCATGAGCGTGGTTTTTTACGGGGCCCCCCTCGGCGGGGTGCACCCCCGCCCCATCAGGTTGGGAATTGCTAAACCCCGGGGCGTCCACCCCACAGCCAATTATTTTAAATACTTGTTCAAGGTCAACAAGTATTTTATCGAGAGATTCCTCCCCACTCCCCGCAAAATTTTGGGATCGCTTTACTTCATTTCCCTAGTGCTAAAAGATAAATTAAACCCAACCGTTCTCTCACATCAAAAATTACGTGTCTTCCAAAATAAAGTCCCAAAAATTTCATTTTTCGGGGGTAATAAAAAATCGGAGCATTTAAAAAATTAACTGATTTTTATCTTGTAAAGAATGAACACCAAACACAACAAAAAATGAAAATGAAAATTCACAGAACCCACTTCCAAAAGAAAACCCTTTACAAAGACAACACTCAAGCCTGGTAGCGTCTTTTTCTATTCCCGAGCGCGCCCCTCGTTTTGGGTCGGCCAGACGCGGCGGGGGGGGGGCTCGGAAAGACGTTGCTACGGGAAAAACCCAATTTTGAGCCAAAAGAAAGGAACAAAAAATGCCCCTCGCAAAAGGGCCCACGGTTCCCAAATCGTAAAGCGGAAAATTTAGGCCCAAAATTTTTTTTTGAATATCGATTTTCCCATCGAATTTTTTTAAATTGTTATCGTTTATCAAAAATCTTTTAATGGTCCGATTATCGATTCAAAATTCGTTCGAAAAGGCAAGGCAACCCTAGTATTAATCACCTGTCAAACCCTGTAAATGTGTGTGAGAAGTAACGAATTATTTTTTTTCTCCCAAAGAGTCCCAGAAGAACGAAAAAGTAGTCGATTAAGGTAAAAACTTGAAATTAGTGCAGTTGTCATCAAACAGGTGAAAAAATTTTTTTCGCCCCCCCCCCGGGGTTTATTTTCTCTTTGCTTTTCCCAAACCCGTCAACCCTTTTTCCAATATTTCTCTGATTTTAAAATTTTTTATATCTTGACCCCTTTTCCAAAAATTAAATTGGGTTGGGAGGAGCAGTATCACACTATCCCCTTTCTTGGGTTGTTTTTAAAATCTTCGTTGGGTAGCCCGGCCTGACACAACCAGCCTAAGTTCTTCATTTTTCCCCTCGCCTCCTCCAAATTTTGGGTTTTGTTTGGTAATTTAAAAAAGGGAGGGGGTTTTAAAAAATTTATAAAAAAAAGCCAGTGATCGTAGAATGTGCAAAAAAAGGGGTTTTTTAAATTTGAAAATTTGCGCTTAAAAATAAATTCGCGAATTTTTTTTCGCGAAATTTTCCAAACAAAAAAAAAACCAAAATTTTTTTGGGGCACAAATTTAAAAAAAAAGTTTAGGATAATTTTATTGATTTTTAAAGATTTAAAAGAAAAAAAATCCTATATGAAATTCCGAATCAGGTTTTTAAATTTTTAAACTCAAAATTTCAGCCTTCAGTTTTCAAATTTCAGACAGTTTTTAACCCGAATTTAATTTTTTTATTTAAAAATTAAAAAATCGGGTATGGGGAAAAAGATAAGGAAGGAGAAATGTTGTTGGGGATGTGCAGCCCCAAATTCCCTAGTCATTCAAAAAAATCTTTTAAAAAGAAAAGGGAAAAACAAGATCAATAGATATTGGGTGGGATGGGGAGACTGAGAGGTGATTGACTTTTAATCATAGTCCCGGGAAAGAAAATGATGACAGGAGTTGGAATTTAAAGGGTATTCCTAGGGATCGCATTGGAAAAGGGGACCACAGGGGCTACTGGGAGGGAAAAATAAAAGCAAAAAAACCATGGAAAAGTTTTAAAACAAACCCGGACTAAGAAGCTGAAAATGTGGAAAATACAAAAAGAAAAAACTAAGAGAGTTGTTTAGGAAAAAAGTAAAAAAAATACCCCAAGAGAGCTTTAAAAACGTAGAAGGGGAAAGGTGTGGGTCCCTTTAAACACGTAGTGGGGATTAAAGAAGAATTTTGTGGGCGAGTGAGTGGGAAAAAAAAGCTAAAAAAAGACACCCTGGTGGAATGAAAAGGTAAAAAACTTTCCCGAAAAAAGAAAAAAAAAAACAGGAAAAAGAAAGGGGGAAGGGCCACTCCCCTAGCAAAAAACTTTGGGAATATTAAAAGAAGCAAAAAGATAAAAAAAGATTGTCAAACTGGAAAAAAAAAAAAAATCAAAGGTGAAGTTGGTGAAAAACTTAAAATTGAAATTTGGGAAAGGGGAAAAAAAAGATTTGTACGGTTAAAGATAAAAAAAAAACGTTTCGATAGTGAGCGTCCAAATTTCCCTTAAAAAAAGAAAACGGTGAAATAAACAAAAAACCAAATGAAATACAAAACCTTTTGGGAAAAAACTTTCTACAAATACTCAAGCCCCCAAAACTCGTGGCTGGATGAAGTGATTCCCCCTACTGGGAAATATTGAAAGAAAAAATTATGAAGCCCAAGGGGGAGGAGAAGTAACAATAGAAGAATAAGGCAAAGCTATTTGGCTGTATTTAAAAATGGAAGAGCAGCAGGGGGGGATGAAGTTAAAATAGAGATGATCAAAGCACAGGACCCTAGGGTTTTGAAGGGGTCACCGCGTGGTAAAAGCCCCTGGGAACAAAAAACAGTTTTCCCCAGGTGGCGGAGGGAGTGATTGCCCCCTTTATAAAAAGGGGTGACAGGAAGGGAAGTTTAAAATACAGGGGGGATCACCCTATAATTTTAGGCCAAAAGGGGTTTAAAATATTTTTGAAAAAGAAATACAAGCAAAATTAAATGAAAATAGAAAACCCCGCTAAGGGAAGAGGGGAAATTGGGTTTTTTGGGGGGGAAGGTCAACCACTGATTTGATATTCGCAGTTAGACAAAACATGGAAAATAGATGGGAGGCAGGGCAAAAGGTTTTCACCTAGTATTTTTAGACCCCAAAAAAGCCCATGATCGCATGCCCAAAAGGGGAAAAATGGGAGTTTCCTAAAAAAGAAAGGGGGTTAACAACGGCCCTATTTGAAAAATAAAAAGTATGTACCCAACAAAGCACATGTTGTGTTCAAAAAAACCATTGGGAAAAACTGAGTTTTTTTAAAACCCAAATTAAAATCCGGCCTAAGGCAAAAGGGAGTGTAATTTTCCCCATTTACTTTGGGCTCAAAAGTAATGGGCGGGAAATATTTAAATAAGGGGAACCCCAAAAACGGGAACTGGCACAAGGACAATGATTTATGGGATGACATCCTAGTGTGGGGAGAGAAAAGTGAAGAAAATGCAGACAAAGTGGAAGTGGGATCTTGTAACAGAAGAATTTGGGGCTAAAGATCATGTTGGGAAAAAATAAAACCCATTTTGATGGAAAAAAACTAGAAAGAAAGGAACAAGTAAAAATAACCCAGAGAGAAAAATTTAAAATTTGGGGATGAGGAATGGAAGAGGGAGAAGAGTTTTTCGTACGTAGTTTGATTATCACCAAAAGGGGGCAAAGATGGGAAATGAGTAAATAAAAGGGTGGCCCAGCAGAATCCTTTTATCAGCAAGGAAGGAAGTTACTTTGGAACGAGGATTTCCCTAATGAATGCAAGGTGTTATTGTACAAGGTATACTATCTACCCATCCTTACATATGTTCAGTGACCTGGACACTAGGAGCCGTAGATGCAAGTAGGATTCAAGCAGCTGAAATGAAGTTTGTAAGAAGCATAGCCGGAATATCGAAGTTAGACAAAATTAGAAGCCAAGAAATCAGGACAAAAGTTGGAGTTGAGAAGCTATTATTCAAAATTGGACGAGAAAGGTTGAGATGGTATGGACATGTCAGAAGAATGGGAAGAAAGATTCCAAGGACAGAATTTGAAAGTGGGGACAAAGTTAAAAGACGAGTCGGTAGACCAAGAGAGAAGTGGAAAGATCAAATAAGAAATGATATACAGGAAAGAGGTGAGAAGTGAAGAAGTCGAAGCAAGGAAACTGTGGGAAGACAAAGTGGATGGCGTGAACTGGTGGGAAGAAGTGCGAGTGAACCTGAAGAGGACATGACAGGCCTGGCAAGCCCGGTGTTAACAACTCATATATTGCCCTAAAAAATTGGTGGCTATAGCCACCCCCTGACATAACTTAAATTGGAAACAGAAGTAAGATAGATATATATATATATATATATATATTAATAATTAAATTCGTATTATTTCGCACCTCTACCAAATTTACGAAATTATGCATTTTTTATGTATATCTTTGATATGAAGTATTTTAGCTTACTCTCGTTTAAACGATAATTACGATCTCACAATCGCGTTGTATGACCCGGCACCTCCACCATATGTACCAGCCAGCATTAATTTAATTTCGACTTGACCGGCACCTCCACCAAACTTTGAAATATTTTTTATTTTTTTTTTTAAATTTCGTGACCTAATTTGCATTTAAGGACATAATTGCTAATTTCGCCACTAGTTCGCGGTATCAACTAAAATTTCGCGAAAATTGGCGAATTGGAAATTGGTACCATTCAATCACAATTCATGAGATTCATGTGCAAACTGAATTTGAAGGGATTATTGCAACTTTAAAAAAATTTGCAAATTTCGTTGTCACCATTTTTGCACATCTCTAGTGATCAGTCACCGGAGTGGTAGTCGGAGTGGTTGCCTTCTTGGTCATCATTTAGGGAAAGTGGTCGTCTACTTGGTCATCATAGTGGTGGAGTGGTCATTCTTAAGAAATGTATTTGATGTAGGGTTGTTTTCTACAAAACACTAACAAAACACTACATAATAAAATAATACTTACAAACTGCTTCTTTTTGTCCGTCACCAACTTGGTGATCTCGTTCTTTCCGGCAGCCATGACTTCTTCATTATAGACAAATTCACGGACAACAAATCTGTGAACAACAAAATCATTTAAATCTAGTATACAAAAAAACATACAACAACATACAAATTGACCAATCAAGGATACATTTTTCATCAAACATTAAAGTATAAACCATAAATGAGGCGAGCACGTTTTACAAAAGAAGAAAAGTTTGTTTGTTAATTTTGAAAGTGTGAGGAGCAATTTGTCCCAGGCAAAGTTACCAAACAAATTTAAGCTAAATCAAAACCTAACCTAAAGCATCAATATTATTAGCTGCAACTTTTAAAAAGCCTTCCACTTGACTGAACTACTGAGTGCAACCTAGCAGTAGGCTAATTGTGGGGAACACGCACCACGCCGTTTCAATTCTATTCTGTCACACCGATAGCGATAGTAGACTTCTGTTCCAAACTCTTGTCCGAACGGACGCAACCCCGTGCGTCCTAAGGGAAACTTCTGTACTTTTGTCATTCATAATTCCTATTTTATTAATAAAGTTTAAAAATTTTAATGCAACCAGGGTAGGACTTTTTTTTGCCATCTATCATATACTATCTACAGAACATTCTGGCCCTGGAAAAATTTTACATGTAAAACCCATGTGGGCTAATTCAGGGTCAGTTTGGGGTTTCATCGATTCTTAATAAGAGACATTTAGTAAATCTATTAAAATTTTGAAAAAATAAAAAAAGAACTTACCCTACACATTACCAGCCCGCTTTTACCCATTCAAAAGCAATACACAATCAGTAAAATTTTTTTCCCCCAAATAGTAAAAATCCCCTTCGAGTGCCTTCTGCTAAAAATTAACTGCTAAAAGCTTTTGCCAAACCCCCAAAATTTTTAAGCACATTTGTCATAGTGAAGATCCCAAAAGTTTTCACATCACAAAATGGCTGTTAGGGAACCTCTATTATTACAACACCATCATATTCTTTTCACAGCTGATGTTTAACTCTTTGGGGCCCCTTTCTTGAACAGTGTACGTGTAGAGGCCATACTCTGCATTTTAATCACAAACTGGCTTTATCTTGGGACAAACATATCTGTCAACTTTCATGTGCTATTCCCAGCATTGAATGCAATTCTAAAACAAATCCCCCAAATTAAACCATGTATCACTTGATAAGTAAGGGGAGTTAATTCACCAAACGATACATAATAGTAGTACATATAAGGGGTTTTTTTCAGTTTAGATAAAAAAAAATAAAACAGAACATAGCTCCTACAATGAAGCCCAAAGGGTATAATATAAATAAAAAAAACATTTCCAAAGGGTTTTTTTCTTAAATTATAAAAATGAGGGCCCAGTAAAAAAAATGTAGCACAAACAATATGGTTAGGTGATTACAGGGATATAATAAACTGAAAATTATTTGGTCCAGGTTTTCACTGAAAATTCATATGAGAGTAAAAGCTATTCCCAAAAGGTACTTTTTTAGTTGAGTTTGAATGTGTCAAGTGAGGGGATTCTTTTTAGGGGGGCAGGAAATTTGTTTTATATGGGAAAAAAAGGTAGATGGGGGCCCTTTGAGTAAAGCTGTGTATTTTGTTGGGAACTGGGTATTGAAGCAAACGGGTGGCATGAAGTGTATAGTGTTGTTTTTTGGAAAAGACTAGGGTTCAAGGCACAAAAATTGCGCTGCAGAATTAGTGGCAAGATAATGTTAGAATTTTATAGTGGGAAAATGTTCCTGCATGACTTCCCCTGGGGCACCGCACATGATTCGTACTGCCCTTTTGTAGGAAAAGCCCCTTCCGTTGTGGGGAGGCACCCCCAAAAAAAAAGGCCCTATAAAATATGGGAGTGAATTGGGGTGAAAACAAGTTTTTGGTGTGGGGGTTGACTTGCCCTTTAGTTCTTTTCATGAAACATCCCCTTTTTATTTTGCACAAAATTTGTCGTGTGAATCGACCCGTAAGGGACCGGGGAGCCCGAGGCCCAAAAAACTCAAAAGTGTGGCTCGAGAATTATTTTTCCTTTCGCAATTAGAGGGCTGGAGTCTGGGGATTAGAAAGGGAAAGAAAATTCAAGTACACGGTCTTTGGGTTGGGTTTGGGGAAACTAAGAGATTTAGGGCGCAGTAGTGGGCCATTATGGCTGGGCCCCTCATTTAAGTCTAACTGTAGAAGGCCTGCCCGTTTTTAGGGGGGATGAAAGGTGCTGGAGTTGTCACAAAGGGCTAAGGTGCCTTTATAAGTT
>JAMZAV010010088.1:0-22863 GCA_024449915.1 Sweltsa coloradensis
GATTTTAAAGCAATCTTCGTAAGTATTTGACCGATTTTAATTTAAAGGTACCATTCGAAAGGTAAAAGATAGAAATTTAAATTATGTATTTCAAATTTCACGAAAATCCATTTGTTTGAGGTTATGTTACAAAAACTTTAACTGTTTACTTTTACACTTTCTCGTTATGGAACGATATTTACTAGGTAAAAAAGGTTTTATATTTCCTTAACTTGCATTTTGGTAGATTATTTATATGTGTTTTTAATGAATCCATGCATTTAACTTTCTGACAATTATAGCCTGAGTTTATGTAATTGAAGCGATGACATGTGTATGGTGAATCTAGGTGCCCGTTAGGGCGCCGCAGCCAAGCCGCGGTGCGCTACACACTCAAGCACCTTATACACCAAGCAGAGTTGGGGTGATTTCGAGGTGTTACCCAGCCGTCATGTAACGTGATGTGAACTTGAAAACTATCACAATCGAGGGGATTTAGGTTACTGACAACACATGCCAAATTTTATTGGGGTACGACCATTCCTTCTTGGTGAAAAAATGTCTTCAAACATGCTCAAAATCACTTTAAGGATGTTAGCTACTGCTAGCTACTGCTACTGCTAACATCTAATACGTCGGCCCGCGATTCTGACCAGACGGGTGGGGCTACAATGTTCATATTTTACATGGACATTAAGGTTATAAAAAATATAGTCTCTTTTAAAAAAAAAAGTTGAAAAAGTTTGCTGGAAGGCTTCCAATTAAAGGTTTTAAAATAAGCCTTATACACTAGGCATACAATCAACAAGTAACCATAGTTACTTGACACTTGTTGACGGTACAAGCAGAGTAAGGCGGGAAAGTGCGATACGTAAACAAATGGCGGACATTTAAAATTTTTTCTTTGTGTGGAACGAGAAAAGGTGTCATTATACTCTCATAAAACAAATCAGAAACACGTCCCTGGCCTAGGCCCAGATGTAGAAAATTATTTATAATACAACAGTGTAGGTCTAAAGTTCCATTAGGCTATAGGACTAGATAAATAAATACTTACACTACATTTGACAAGCCCTAGGCCTTTCTTAGCCAACCCTAGGCCAGCACAACCTTGTTTTGACACTTCCCGCACAAATAACTAGTTTTGATTACTACAAGCCTAATGCAGATAAACAATGTATGATAGTCCTAGGCTATTCCAAAATTTACGGCAATAATAAGCTTTTTCTTTACTTTTAATAAACTCACGCAATCTCCTGTCACTTTTAATAAAAATGTAAAAAAAAGATGGTGAAAATTTTCAATATTTTTTCTGATTATCTGATGATTTACATGGCTGTGGGTCAAGGCGTCTAGATATATCGCTTCCCTCGTGTGGGTGCAGTGAAATAGGTGTAAAATTACAATAGTTGTGCGTTTGTGTTACATGGGAAAGTTTTAATAGGATGTGAGTTGCCTAGACTTAACCAGTCCTTATACCGTCGTTATACCAGGGTTATACCACCTATACCCAGGATGTACATGAATCCGGGCTAGATATTTTACATCCTATTTTATTGCTAATACCATAAAAATTAAATCAACTTTGATAAAAAATATTATATTTTAACAAATAATTTGTAATGGAACTTGAAAAAGTAATAAGATCACACACATAACAAAAACTTGTAGAAATACAGCCAAACCTTACACACTCAAAAGGAATGAGATATAAAAAAAGGGCCAAGCTCATCTACCCTTCCACATTTGCGCATTCTTAATTCATAAACGTACAGTGTCCCATACAGCATCCTCGAAAAGCTTGGCAAAATAGAATTTGCATGTTTACGTTTAAATTAATTACAAAAAAGAACTTGGATAAACTACTACGTTAAATTAATAATCGCAAATTCTATTTGCCAAGCTTTTCGAGGATGCTGTTATGGGACACTGTACGTTTATGAATTAAGAATGCGCAAATGTGGAAGGGTAGATGAGCTTGGCCCTTTTTTTAGATCTCATTCCTTTGAGTGTGTAAGGTTTGGCTGTATTTCTACAAGTTTTGTTATGTGTGTATATGCTACTACTGTGTGATCTTTATGTTTCAAATACATTTTGTCGAGACACAATTGGTGAAACAATTAGATATTCGGTATCAATCGATTCGTTATGACCAAACTTAAACAATTTTGATTGGGTAAATTTCGATTTTTTTACTGAGACCTTCCTTGGCAAAAACAAGATGGCCGCCGTCATTGAACATTTTAAACTAAATATCTTTAAAAGTATTTCGCCGATTTCAATTTTAAACGTACCGTTAAAAAGGTAATAAAAGAGCTACAAATGATATATCAACAATTTTCCAGAAAGTTTAATATTTTTGAGGTTATGTTTGGTTTGAGTTTTTGGTAATATTTTTACGATTTTTTTAGAGCACATAGGTGAAACAACTATGTATGGGATATCAATCGATTCGTTATAAACCGTAATTTAACAATTTTGATGGGAAAAATTTCGATTTTTTTACTGAGCCCTTTCCCATGGCAAAAAACAAGATAGCCGCCGCCAATGAGCCTTTTGACTCGCATATCATTAAAAGTATATATCCAATTTTAATTCACGTATACCGTTGAAAAGGTAATTAAAAGAGAAATTAACTTTATTTTTTACTATTTTGCTGAAACTTTAATATTTACTAAGATTATGTTACAAAAACTTAAGTTATTTACCACACTTGTCATCGTTATGGAACTTATGGCGCATATATTTACATGACCAAAACGGTTTTTGAATATGTTTGGCTTGTTTATCCGTAGCATATTTCTTTATGTATTCAATAAGTCAATACCTTTTATGTTCCGACAGATATATCCCGAGATAATGTATTTGAAGCGACGGCATGTGTAAATGAATAATATATTCATCGAGAATTTTGATCTTGATGTTTTGAACACATTTCGTAGAAGCACAATTATTGATGGAAGGATTATGTATCTGGTATCAATCGATTCGTTATGAAACGAACTAAACAATTTTGACGAGGTACCCGTCGCAAAATAAAAACAAGATGGCTGCCGAAATAAACTTTGTTACTTATATATTTTTCTAAGATAATTGACATATTCATTTCAAAGGTACCGTTGGAAAGGTAATTAAAGGAGCAAAAAAGTATAAACTTGCAATTTTAACGAAACGTTTATATTTACTGAGGATATTTTGTTACTACACTCTATCGTTACAGTTATGGAACAAATATAACGTATATATGTATATATTTTGTTTAACCTTTGTTTTATAGTAAGCGACTATGACGTGTTATTTTGGTACCATAGACAGATATTAATAAAAGTTCTTCCACCGGGATTGAACCCGGGACCAGTTGAGAAGAGTATGACATTGACAGCCTAGGTCCCGCGTTCAATCCCCGGTGGAGGTATTTTTAAATTTCTGTCTAATATATACATTTTTGGTTTTTAGAGATTTTCGTAGCCGATATGTATGTCATTCTTTCATACTCTTTCCATCTGGTCCGGGTTCAATCCTCGGGTGAAAGAACTTTTATTAATTTCTGTCTATGGTACCAAAATAACAGCGTCATAGTCGCTTACTATAAAACAAAGGTTAAACAAAATATATTCATAATACGTTATATTTGTTCCATAACTGTAACAATAGAGTGTAGTAACAAAATAACCTCAGTAAATATAAACGTTTCGTGAAAATTGCAAGTTTATACTTTTTTGCTCCTATAATTACCTTTCCAACGGTACCTTTGAAATGAATCTGTCAATTATCTTAGAAAAATATATAAGTAACAAAGTTTATTTCGGCAGCCATCTTGTTTTTATTTTGCGACGGGTACCTCATCAAAATTGTTCAAGTACGTTTCATAACGAATCGATTGATACCAGATACATAATCCTTTCATTAATTATTGTGCCTCTACGAAATGTGTTCAAAACATCAAGATCAAAATTCTCGATGAATATATTATTTATTTACACATGCCGTCGCTTCAAATACATTATCTCGGGATATATCTGTCGGAACATAAAAGGTAAGGACTTATTGAATACATAAAGAGATATGCTACGGATAAACAAGCCAAACATATTCAAAATCCGTTTTGGTCATGTAAATATATGCGCCATAAGTTCCATAACGATGACGAGCGTGGTAAATAACTTATGTTTTGTAACATAACCTTAGTAAATATTAAAGTTTCAACAAAATGGTAAGTATATAGTTTATTTCTCTTTTAATTACCTTTTCAACGGTTTACGTGAATTAAAAATCGAATATATACTTTTAATGATATGCGAGTCAAAAGGCTCATTGGCGGCGGCCATCTTGTTTTTTTTGCCATGGGAAGGGCTCAGTAAAAATTCGAAATTTTTCCCATCAAAATTGTTAAATCACGGTTCATAACGAATCGATTGATACCCCATACATAGTTGTTTCACCTATTGTGCTCTGAAAAAATCGTTAAAATTACCAAAAACTAAAACCAAACATAACCTCAAAATATTAAACTTTCTGGAAAATTGTTGATATATCATTTGTAGCTCTTTTATTACCTTTTTAACGGTACGTTTAAAATTGAAATCGGCGAAATACTTTTAAAGATATTTAGTTAAATGTTCAATGACGGCGGCCATCTTGTTTTTGCCAAGGGAAGGTCTCAGTAAAAAAATCGAAATTCACCCAATCAAAATTTTTTAAGTTCGGTCATAACGAATCGATTGATACCGAATATCTAATTGTTTCGCCAATTGTGTCTCGGCAAAATGTATTTGAAACATAAAGATCACACAGTAGTAGCATATATTCACCTACACATGCCATCGCTTCAATTACATAAACTCAGGCTTAATTGTCAGAAAATTAAATTCATGATTTCATTAAAAAACACATAGAAATAATCTACCAAAAATGCAAGTTAAGAAAATGTAAAACCTTTTTACCTAGTAAATAT
The DNA here is from genome assembly GCA_024449915.1 of Sweltsa coloradensis. Classification (NCBI taxonomy): domain Eukaryota; kingdom Metazoa; phylum Arthropoda; class Insecta; order Plecoptera; family Chloroperlidae; genus Sweltsa; species Sweltsa coloradensis. The sequence continues at coordinate 4,934 of JAMZAV010010088.1, forward strand.
CGTTCCATAACGAGAAAGTGTAAAGTAAACAGTTAAAGTTTTTGTAACATAACCTCAAACAAATGGGATTTTCGTGAAAATTTGAAATACATAATTTAAATTTCTATCGTTTACCTTTCGAATGGTACCTTTGAAATTAAAATCGGTCAAATACTTACGAAGATATGCTAGTTTAAAATTCGAAAGCGGCGGCCATCTTGTTTTAGATATGGCCGGTCTCTGCAAAAAAATCAAGACTCTCACCATCGAAATTGTTTATCTATGGATCAATACGAATCGATTGATACCACATACATAGCTCTTTCACCTAAAGCTGCCACGGAAGCATGTTTTCATACCCTATGCTCTCCCACTATGTGGTGCAAAAATGAACTAACCGGCTAAAGCGCCCTTGATTCTCATGGCGTCGTCAGTTGGCTCTATGTGCCAGCAACGGTTTACGCGCCCCTAATTGAATTCAGTCCGGAACATTTGGCCCGGAACTTGGCTTTGCTAATCGTAAAATGCGAGGAAAGACAATATTCCATCTCGCAAACATCAAGAAAAATGAGGGAAGGAGGGCCCATTATTCCCCTAAACTATAGGCGAGTACTGGCGGATGACGTAAGAAACTCTCCCTTTCACCATGGCTGATTTTTACTTGCTTGGGAGTTGGACTATCCTCCAATGGCGCATTATTACCTATAGCGGTTGATGCACCCTTTATTTCAAATAAACATTAATAACCAGCCTTCACGTCTGGTGTATTTTGAGTTGTAACCAACTATAGGTCTTACACTGTTGCCAATGAACAGAGACAAAATAAACAACGCTGTTTCTTAATGGCTGCCGTATTGAAATACTGTCTCCCTCCTTCATTCTCCAACCACAACTTCGAGCTGAAATCCGAGCCTCGCTTTCATCTCTTTGAGATCGTTCGACCGAGCTCAGATCATAGAAAAACTGTTTTGTAAATTTGAAGTGTATTTTTAATGGCGCGCCTTCTTTCTCGTCGTTCAATCTGAATGCTTTGTAATATCTCTCGCTCTTGGTTTTCGTCTCCAAAGCTTCAGACCCTCATCTGGGCTCGGGGAAGAATTGCCGGAAAATTGGCGAGGAAAGAAAAAACTTCCATCTCGCAAACATCAGCTAGTATATGTAGGTATGTTACTCACTGAAACTAGAGGCGAGCTCTGGCAAAGGTCAACGTCGGCACCTATTTTCCTCCATTTACGACCTTTGCGACGAAAACGACGGCGACGACAATGAGACTACGAAGGATGACACAGACGATAAAGACTTCTACGTGGAAACAACTCCTTGCTTTCCTCCCCCACCCCCCCTCCTCCCCAACCTACCCGTGCCTTGTTCTGATCAGCATAAGACTTTCCTTCCTGTATCCACTAGGCTAGAGTGGCGCATTATGAACTAACGGTTGGCGCGCCCTTATCCGAATTAAATTTTATAAACAAATGTGATACCTAGCGCACGTAATTTGATCTTTTAGAACATATTAAGTTCGTCAATCAAATTAAAATGGGAACTAGCTTGATTAGTTTCTAATACGAAGTGGTTTGTACAACCAACTTTTAATAACATCCCAAAATTAAATATTTATTTTTTCAATCAAATAAAATTGAATTAAATTATTGTTTTCAAATATCATCTTAATAATGAAATGATCTTTTGGATGAGCGTAGCGAGCGTAGCGAGCGAAGCGAAGATTCCATTTCACTACACTGGAGAAAAAAATCCGGAATGTTTTTTTTCTTTTTTTTTCTGTATTTTGTCTGTTTGTCCACACGATTACGGCTAAACCAATACTCCAATTGCGATGAAATTTTATGGGGGCCTTCGAAATCTCTGAACTTAGAACTGCCACGTTTTTGAGCGCAATCGAAAAATTATTTCTAATTAAAATCGCAAATTTACGATTTTTTTCGATTTTTAAAAATTTCTTCGACTTATAATCTACATGCTTAATCCGATTTTTATGATTTTTTACAGATCCTTAATTTTATGAATTTAGATATTCGTGTGAAATTTGAGAACAATCGAAAAATTATTTCTCATGAAAATCGAAATTTTACGGTTTTTTTCTTTTTTTTTAACAATTTTTTTCACTAATAACACCTACATGCTTTATCCTATTGTAATGTTTTTTTACAGAACCTTAATTTTTTGGGAATTATAATATTCGTGTAAAATTTTAGCGCAATCAAATAATTATTTGTTATGAAAATAGCAATTTTACGATTTTTTTTCTTTTTTTTAAATTACGATTAAGAAAAATAAAAGAAAAAAGTTAATTTTTTATTTAATTTAATTTAATTTAAAAAAATCGACTTAGTAATAATTTTTTCAAAAAACACAAAAAATCTGCAATACACAGGGCAGGTCAATGAAACCAATTACGCTCATCCAAACGCGGCGGGATTTAAGCGTTTTCCTATTTTAAAATTTCTAATCTTATGACTCCCCGAAACTAGAGGCAGGTCAAACAATAGTCGTCGGGGACTTTTTTCTCCCTTCCCTTTTTCGACCTCCTCAACGACGATGGCAATGACACAACAAACGATGACGACAGCGACGTGAAAAACCCCCTTCCACCCCTTTCCCTTGGCTGATCTTGACCAGCATGGGCTCCTCCTCCACATACCCCCTAGGCTACAGTGGTGCATGACCTAACGGTTGACGCTTCCTTTATCCAATAAAAAACAAAAACAAAACATACCATTGACAAAAAACTAATTTCTATTTATTGAGTTACACTATCAAATATGACCCAATATGACCTAACCGGTTGAAGCGCCCTAGCTTCTCACATCGTCGTGGTCATACGGGCTATAAAAAATTGTTTCCTGTGACTGGATCTGATCATTTTTGTCAACGTGTATTTATCTCCAAACGGTTGACGCGCCCTTTAATAAAAACTATTTTGTTTTAAAGGTAAATTTTCATTAAAAGCGTAAACACTTTAACTGACTGGTTTGTTCTTACAAACATTTTTGGAATTGATCATTACTCAGCTCCCCGGCAACGACGACCATGACAACACAAAACGATGACAAAAACGATGACGTTCGCGACGAGAATCCTCCCTTTTCTCACCCTTTATTTGGCTTGTTCTGACCAGCATGGGCCCTTTTACCCCTCTTCCTTTAAAACAACCCCTTTATTCTAGATTGGCGCATTATGACCCAACGTTCACGCATCCTTAAACTTAATGACTTAAGATAATCATTGTACCTTAAGTAATAGGGGTAAGAACTAGCGTCTGTAAAGAATCGATCAAATACTTGTTGAATTTCAAAATTAAGTTCAATTACTAACAATACCACGGGCGGCGCAATATGACCCACTCGGTTGAAGAAACCAAATTACTAACATAACCCCGGTAATAAATGTCTCGTTTATGTAGAAAACTAGGAAAACGGTCCCACCGCGTTTTTGGATGGGCGAAATTGGTGCATTGACCTGCCATGTGTTTAGGGCAGATTTTCTGTCGTTTTGTGAAAAAATTTTACAAAGTCGAAGATTTTTTTAAACTAGGAAAACGCTAAAGCCCCGCCGTTGCTGGATGAGCTTTTAAAATTTTTAGTTTGCGTGGGATATCTTTACTTTTGCAAGTGCTTTGTTTTGCTGCCTATGGGCATTGTAGGTGATTTTTTGTCAAGTTAACCCTGTCAATTGGTATTATTTACCGAAAAAAACTTATTTTAAAAAGCTTTATTTCTATGGATTCTGGCTAGTTTTTTCAACTTTTTCTTACAAAAGGTACTACATCACCATCACCTAAATGTCCATGTAAAATATGAACGTTGTAAACCCACCAGTGTAGTCAAAATTGGCCCAAAAATGGCACGAAAATATCGCAAAAAAAATCAAAAAAACTTATATTAAAGCTTTATTTCTAAGGATTCTGGCAACTTTTTAAATTTTTCTTTCAAAAGGTACTACATAACCATAACCTTAATGTCCATTAAATTGAACGTTGGAAACCCCCCCCGTTTGGTCAGAATTGGCCCAAATGTCACGAAAATATCGCACTAAAAAACGAAAAAAATCGTAAAAGTACGATATTCATGGAATATTTCTTCGTTGGCCCAAAAACAATACACCTCATTCAGAGATTTCGAAGGTCCTGTCAATTTTCATCAGATCGGATATCCCTTTGCCTGTACAGAGAACAAAGACAAAAAAAAAAAAAAAAAAAAAAAAAAAAAAAAACACCCGACTAAATTTTTTGGGGGTCATGAAATTGAAGTCTTCGCTCGCTCAAACCAATTAAAAAATTAAATAAAATTACCTTTTATTTTTTATTTTTTATTTATCGTTATTTTAAAAAAATCGAAAATTGCGATTTCATAAGAAATAATTTTTCGATTGCGCTCAAATTTTAAAAACGAAATTAAATTCATAAATTAAAAATCTGTAAAAAAATCATTAAAATAGGGTAAAGATGTAGGTGTTATAAGACCAAAAATTTTTAAAAAAGAAAAAAACGTAAAATTTTGATTTCGAAGAAATAATTTTCGTTTGCTCAAATTTCACTACGAATATTTAATTCATAAAAATTTAAGTTCGGGAAAAAATCTTTAAAATCGGATTAAGCATTGTTTTATAAATCAAGAATTTTTTTAAAATCAAAAAATCGTAAAATTGGGTGATTTTCATTAGAAATAATTTTTCGATTGCGCTCAAAAACGTGGCAGTTCTAAGTTAGAGATCGAAGGCCTCCATAAATTTCATGCAATTGGAGTATCGGTTTAGCCGGAATCGTGTTAACAAACAGCCAAAAATACAAAAAAAAAAAAAATCCGGATTTTTTTTTTCCTGTAGTAAATGGAATCTTTGCTTTGCTCGCTTCGCTCGCTAAAAGTCATCCATTAATGTAAAAGCCCAAACTTTTTTTATCACTATGAAACCAAAAAACAGAAGCTTTGATAAACTTTGTTAGAAGGTTTCCCGAAAGATTTTAAGGGTATTCCCGCGTTATTCTATTTTCCAAAATATGCTCCAATCAAACATAGTTAAAGGGTTTCAAACCCGGCATTTTAGAAAATCAAAAATTTTTTTTAAATTTTTTTGATCCGGGGCACGGCCAATAAGCCCCTCAAAATAATATCCCAAATTCAATTCGCCAAGGGACCCATTAAAAAGGGGGTTGTGTTTTTGTGACATTAATTTTATCTGTTTTTCTTTGGACTGATGAGGAAAAAAATTTATTTTAACAATTGTCTTTCCCCGAATTTTTTGTTTGGCGTACAAAACGGGGAAAAAATACCGCCAAACGAAAAAAATTTGCAGGATATCAATTGTTAAAATAAATCTGTTTTCTCCAGTCATCCCAAGAAAAAAAGTTGAAAATTAATGTCACAATTAAACCAAACCTACGTTAATGGGATGCCCTTTGGGAATTGAAATTTAAATTTTTTTGAGGGGCTATATTTTGGGCCCTGTACCGAATCAGGAAAAATTTTAAAAAATTTTTGTTTTCTAAAATAGAATGTTTCAAAGCCATTCAATATGATGATTAGTAGCATTTTTGGAAAAAGAAAAAAGCGGTGGGAAACCTTAAAATGGATATTATATATGTTCCTGAGAAATAATTTTCATACCAAAAATTATTTGCATATTGTTTTTTTTTTCTACTTAAAACAGATGCGATATGAATTAACGGCTGACGCGCCCTAAATGTAAATGTACTTAACTAAACCAAATCTAGGTGCCGTTAGGGCGCCGCAGCCAAGCCGCGGTGTGCTACACACTCAAGCACCTTATACACCAAGCAGAGTTGGGGTGATTTCGAGGTGTTACCCAGCCGTCATGTAACGTGATGTGAACTTGAAACTATCACAATCGAGGGGATTTAGGTACCTGACAACACATGCCAAATTTTATTGGGGTACGACCATTCCTTCTTGGTGAAAAAATGGCTTGAAACATGCTCAAAATCACTTTAAGGATGTTAGCTACTGCCTACTACTGCCTACTACTGCCTACTACTGCTAACATATAATACGTCGGCCCGCGATTCTGACCAGACGGGTGGGACTACAATGTTCATATTTTACATGGACATTAAGGTTATAGAAATATAGTCTCTTTTGAAAAAAAAGTTGAAAAAGTTTGTTGGGGAAGGCTTCCAAATAAAGGTTTTAAAATAAGCCTTAAACACTTGGCATACAATCAACAAGTAACCATAGTTACTTGACACTTGTTGACGGTATAAGCAGAGTTAGGCGGAAAGTGCGATCGTAAACAAATGGAGGACATTTTAATTTTGCTTCTATGTGTGAAACGAGAAAAGTTGTCATTATACTCTCATAAAACAAATCAGAAACCGTCCCTGACCTAGCCCAGATGACGAAAACTATTTATAATACAACAGTGTAGGTCTAAAGTTTCCATTAGGCTATAGGAACTAGATAAATAAATACTTACACTACATGTTTGACAAGCCCTAGGCCTTTCTTAGCCAACCCTAGGCCAGCACAACCTTGTTTTGACACTTCCCGCACAAATAACTAGTTTTGATTACTACAAGCCTAATGCAGATAAACATGGTATGATAGTCCTAGGCTATTCCAAAATTTTACGGCAATAATAAGCTTCTTCTTTACTTTTAATCAACTCACGCAATCTCCTGTCACTTTTAATAAAAATGTAAAACAAAAGATGGTGAAAATTTTCAATATTCTTCTGATTATCTGATGATTTACATGGCTGTGGGTCAAGGCCGTCTAGATATATCGCTTCCCTCGTGTGGGTGCAGTGAAATAGGTGTAAAATTACATTAGTTGTGCGTTTGTTGTTACATGGAAGTTTTTAATAGGATTGAGTTGCCTAGACTTAACCAGTCATTATACCGTCGTTATACCATGGTTATACCACCTATACCCAGGATGTACATGAATCCGGGCCTAGATATTTTACATCCTATTGTTATTGCTAATACCATAAAAATTAAATCAACTTTGATAAAAATATTATATTTTAACAAATAATTTTGTAATGGAACTTGAAAAAGTAATAAGATCACACACATAACAAAAACTTGTAGAAATACAGCCAAACCTTACACACTCAAAAGGAATGAGATCTAAAAAGGGCCAAGCTCATCTACCCTTCCACATTTGCGCATTCTTATTCATAAACGTACAGTGTCCCATAACAGCATCCTCGAAAGCTTGGCAAAATAGAATTTTGCATGTTTACGTTTAAATTAATTACAAAAAAAGAACTTGATAAACTACTACTTTAAATTAATAATCGCAAATTCTATTTTGCCAAGCTTTTCGAGGATGCTGTTATGGGACCATGTACGTTTATAAATTTAAAATGCGCAAATGTAAAGGGGAAAATGAGCTTGGCCTTTTTTAGATCTCATTCTTTTGAGTGTGTAAGGTTTGGCTGTATTTTACAATTTTTTTTATGTCAATTAACTTGGAAAAAAACGTAAAAAAATAACATTCGAATTCCATTAAATTTTCTCACAATATCACAGGCGGCGCAATAAAAACCAACGCGTTCAAGCTTTCCCACTGTTTCTCACGTGTTAAAGAAGTAATAAATCATATCATGAAGAAAAATAATAATCATCAAACACACCCTAAACTTTTTTTCAGCATGGGCCCATCCCCCCTAGGCTAAGTGGCCTTATGACCCAAAGGTTGCGCGCCGCAATACAAATATTTTAACAAATTAAAAAAATCTGTGGAAACTTAGAAAATAATTTTTTTCTTATCATCAACAAAACAAAAAACTAATCAATTTTTTCATAAAAAATATCCATGCGCGCACATGACCCTTCTGTTGAAGCGCCTAGTTTCTCACGGGGTTTTATGATTTTAAAGTTAGTTGAAAACTACGAGGTCGGGGGTTCGATAACAGGGGTTTTTTAGTAGGGGCCCCTGCACATTCATCTATCACCACTCCGCCTCGTTCCCAATACTTTTTCTAGTCAAGAGCCAGCTACGAAACTAATCCCCGGGCTGTTTAATTTTTTAACTCTTCTGAAAATTTTCTGACAATAAAAAAAATGATTTCTTTGACTAAATTTTAATGCCTTCTATTTTTTATTATATGGGCTTATTCCTAAAAATAAAAATCAAAATTTGGGCAAATCAAAGATAATAAATTTTAGAAAACTTCATAATCTTAAGCCCTCCTCTCTGTTATTACGTGTTGAAACCCTTTTTCGCCCCCGGTTGGAATCGTTTTCCCAAAATTTTGGGTCGGTTTTCCTGTTCAAAACAATGACTCGATCTGCGCAGCTTACGATCTATCGCTGCCGCTTAGATGCAGCTTCAAGTGAACGAAGTGCGTTGTTTACATAGCACTCTTAACTCATGACTTGACAAACACATCCTTTCACTAAATATATCATAAAACAATATTGCAGTAATATTATAACGTCACTAAAAGCATGTAATTACGAATAAATAAAACGCAATGAAATAAATACCGGAACTATTTCTTTACGGAGCGCAATGAAGTAGTGCTACGATGCAGACGCGTGGGGTTATTTCACTTCACACATTGTTGAAATCCCAACAAGCGAAGGTATAAACGCCACACAGAGCAATGTCAGACGTGTTTTGCACAATTGGCTAAGATAATATTGAATATGGTCACAAATATTAGGAGTTGCTTGATAGAACACGATTTGTTGAAGAGCCGAGTTTTAATAAGGTTGATTTTGTTTATAATGGATTTGACTTCGTTGTATACTGCAGGCCTGGCCTCGACAGAATGATTGGTAGGAGCCTAGCTAAACAGCTAGGCTACAAGGAAGGCTAGCAGTTTCTGCACTAGGGTGACTTGTCTCTCGAGTCATCTCTGGCTGGGTCTAGCCAGTATTGACCTTGTATCAGTTTGGACTCTATTTTACCACTTTCTTAACTACCCATGGCTGGTTCTGTCCAGGACGCTAGTGGCTTCCTCATATTCCCTGGGCTGGCGTGGAGCAATATGACCAAATGATTGACTCACTCTTGGATCCAAATAGAACAAGACTATTAATAAAGCAGGTATGTAATAATGATCTGTTACTTCATGAACGATGACAAAGACCTTCCCTCCTCTTACCCGTGGCTGGTTCTGACCAGCATGCGATTTTACACCCCATTTACCCTAAGACTAGAGAAGGTGCATTATGACCTAACGGTTGACGCGCCCTGCATCCAAATAAACTAAAAAATACTTCAATCTTTGAATTGGACTATAGGTAGGCTTGATGGTGTAATAGTAAAGGCCAGTATCTGAACTGGAATGAGGGCTATATAGTTTCAAGGTTTATGTATTTCTGCGTCTAGCCATCCTAGATCTTGGTTGAATTTGATAAACTGCGTCTGGGCCCGGAGTGGAATTTGGCCCACATGGCTCTGCTAATAGTAAAAGGCGAGGAAAGAGAAGAAGTCCATCTCGCAAACATCTGCTAGTATACGTAGGGGAGTATATTACTCTCTGAAACCAGAGGAGAGCTCTAGCAACATTAACTCATCTCATCAACTTTCATTATCACAGACGGCGCAATATGACCTAACCGGTAGAAGCGCCCTAGTTCTTTACGTCGTCGTCGTCTCTCTGTAGTAAACTTAGTTCATCTTGGAATCGTGTCCGGCAAGTTGGGTCGGTGTTGGGAGAAAAAGTCCACCTCGCAAACATCAGCAAGTAAGATCGGAGTATATTACTTCCCGAAACCAGAGACGAGCTCTGGCTATCGTCGTCAAGGATAGCTCCCCCTTCCCTTGACGACCTTCACGACGACGATGACACAACGAACGATGACAAAGACAATGACGACCGCGACGTTAGAAACACCCCTTCCGCCCCTTACCCGTGGCTGGTTCTAATAAGCATGGGCCCCTCCTCCCCATATCCTCCTGGCTAGATTGGTGCATTTTGACCTAACGGTTGACGCGTCCTTAACCCAAATAAACAAAAAAAATCACCGTCACGTTTGCTAAACCTAAAACTATTATCCAAACAATATACCTTCCTCCGTAATATTAACTGGATATATAGCAAAAAAAGTAATAAAATCAAGCAAATACTCGGTGCCTCCACCAACAATGCTATTCTTATGGAGTTAAAACTTTTCTTACTCAACTCCAGTTAAACAATTAAAACAAATGTCCGTCTTCTCGGCATGAAATTTGACAAAAAGCTAAATTAGCAACACCACGTTGTTGAGTTACGCAAAAGATGCAAGTTGAAAATCAATCTAACTTATTGAAAGTTCTCAGCAATACATCGTGGGGTGCAGATAGGACTTGCATGTTGAGAATCTACGGATCTCTAGTTTGCTCCAAGATGGACAATAAATGTTTCGTATACTCTTCAGCAAGTACAATTCGGACTGCATATCTAACTCTGATTCGGCCTATCATCACTTATGGTATCATTGCTTGGAATCCGACTACTAGAGCTAACATTACTAAGCTTGAGGCAATTCAAAACCGTGCCACGAAGGCTATTTTACACAAATCGAGTTTTTATTCAACAGTGCGACGCAGAGGCTACATGCTTGCGACCTTCCTTCCATTGAGAATTTCTGCAAAGAAGCGATGTGAAAATACTTCGACAACAAATCACTGGTTCTGCAGATTTGAATCCATTTCATCGCATCACTCTAGACAATAAACCTCGTAGACTAACCCAGGTACTTTGATCATCCCTCCTCGTGCACGAACTTCATCATACCAAAACGGATTCTACTGTCGTTCTGCATCGTTATGGAACGCTTTTCCGGCTGATGTGAAGACTTCCAGACATTTCAATGTTGATGTAATGAACCATTTCAAAATTTCTTAATGAGAATGCATTTACATTTTTTAATCAGTTGTAACATGCTGAAAGTCATCAAATTATGTTTAAACCATTATTTGTACACCCATTACTATAAATTGTTCACCATCATTTAATAACCCTTTTACTACTCATTTCATATGATATGTACCATACCATCATTGTTCACCCTTTACTTTCAGTTTTTATAATATTTGTTAAGTAATTTTATTGTATTTTATAATGTGGTTTTAAGAGGTATAACTTAGGCATAGTAAGTTTGACACATTTGTGACTGGGGCCTTATGGCCCTTTTCTAACTTTCTATGGAGTTGTGCAGCTTAAGATACGATTATGTGTACAATTTCGAAAAAAATAATAATAATAATAATAATAATAATAATTACACAACCCTTAAACTTCTAGACACTGTCCACCATTGTGGTCTTCGTCTTGCTCTTGGCGCATTTCGAACAAGCCCGGTAGTCAGCTTGTATGCCAATCAGTTGTGTCCTCTTTGAAAGAACGGCGAAACCCTTTGATGGGTACGAACGTAATTAAAGTTAAAACTTTGCATAACCATCCAGGAAATCGCGATATTTTTAATGTGAAATATGTCGACACTTTAATAACAAACCCATGGCAACGCTTCCTACGGGATTAAGATGTAAACCTTTGTTTAATGTTATAGAATTTAATCTGCAAAAAGACTTTAATTTTGATATTAGCAATAACCCGCCCTGGTCTACACCAGAGCCGAGTATTATATTCGACCTTTGTCGTTTGATAATAACTATACTTGCAATAGTGAAATCAAAATTATCTTTCGAAAGATTTGCCATGAACATCAAAAGGGTTTTCTTTGGTATTAACAGATGGCACCAAAAATTTACAACAAGGTTGGAAGTGCCTTTTATTGCTCCACCTTAACTGAACGTTTCAGGCTAAGCGACGTGTGTTCAATTTTCACTGGAGAGTTATTCACCATCCGTGAAGCTCTTAAATACATTCTACATTGTCGTTGTGGAGAATACCCTTTTTGTTCAGATAGCTTAAGTTCACTTCAAGCTATAGAACTAATGTATTCAAGTAATCATTTGGTACAAGACATCCAATTCTATTTAGAAAAACTAAACTCTTATGGTTCCATAATAGAGTTTTGCTGGATACCTGGCCCACTGGGCATTGAGGGAAATGAACACGCTGATCGGGCTGCAAAGGAAAGCTTCCCAGCGTAGCGACACTGATTCAATCTTGTTTCCCGTTCCAGATGTCAAGAGTGGATTCAAGCAAAGATTGTTGGGTTTGCGACAGCATCTTGGGGTGTGTTGCAAAAAACAAATTGCGTAGTGGGGATGCCCACAATGACTAAAAACATTCGTCCCCTCTACGTCTCCACCCCTCACGTAGAGAATAGGTTGTATTGTCTAGAAATCGAAAAGGCCACACACGTCTAACTCACGGATATCTCTTAACCAGATAAAACGTTGTTCCCAGATGTGACACATGTGATGTATTTTTAACCTTACATCATATGCTAGTTGAATGTACCAAAATATGATGCCTTGCGCACGCAATTTGATCTCTCCCAATCATTTGAAGATCTTCTATCATATGATAACGGCGACAAACTATCTAAATTTCTCATCCAAAGTTATCTATTTAACCAAATTAATTCACATTTTACACATTCTTTTATTTATTTATTTCATTTACATACATTACTTTTATTTTGCTATTACTATCATCATCATCATTTGATTTTGTTATATATATACTTAGAAATCAATCTAATCATCAAACCTACCATAACTCATCCCATCAACTTTCATTATCACAAACGGAGCAATATGACCAAACCCGGGTTGAAGCACTCTAGTTTCTGACGTCGTCGTCGTTAACAGAAACCAGTACGTCTAAGAAACCTAGCTGATTGTCTGCTTCTATTTCCATACTTAACGCAATGTTTTGTTCTTGTGAATTCAATTCTTCTAAAAATAGATCAAGAGTTTCCCTTTTCCCGGGGTTGCCAAATGAAATAAATATCATCAAAGTAACGTAGCCAACATTTTGGGTTTGAGAGGTACCCGTTTTAGCAATCATCCATGAAAAAATTTGCTTGTACTGGAGATAGTGGGAGCCCATTGCTAAACCTTCTGTCTGTTGGTAATAGGTCACCACTAAAACGGAAAAATATTTACACTGGGTTTACACCGCTACAAAACGACCCGAAAAATAAAAATGTCATCAACGGATAGAAAAACATTTAAAAGTTTTAAAAGAAATCTGGTTTCGCTATTACTATCATCTACAAAACTTTATTTGTTTTATAAATTTGGGAAAAACAATATAATTATCAAACAAAGCTAAACTCATTTCATTAACTTTGAATATCACAGGCGGCGCAATAGACCTTTTCGGTTGAAGCGCCTTAGTTTCACACGTCGTCAATAAGTAGTGTAGGATGAACCCGGCCCGACATGGTTTCAGGGTCACATGTGTACTTTGCCGTGTCATGTTTGATGTTGTGCTAGAACAAGATTCAAGTAATGTGAGCGGGGCATTTTATCGTTCAAATCGTATCTTGCTTGCACGCTAGCTCAAAGCTGAGTTTTTTTAAAATATTTTCCCCAATTAAGTATTGGTGACAATATTGTACTAGTGTACAGTGCGTAGCGTTTCCACAATCATCTTTATAGACCTACGCTCCGAGGACAAGGCCCCTCCACCAATGAAATGGTGGAGGTGCCGGGTAAGACTTCAAAACATTGCCCTTTGAATTTAGATCAAAATTAAAATTAATTCCATGTTCTAGGACTACCTATTCACCTTCTCGTATGCGATGTTTATCCATAAAGACATAGCATCGTACAGGTCCTACTTCTGCGTTGATTTGGCTGCTGAGCCGCTCAGAGGTGGTTTCGTGATAGCCTCCGTTCTCGGGTGTAGCTCGCTGAACAAAACATTCTTGAGTAAACCATGTCTGTGTCCCGTGGCTGGTTCTGACCAGCACGAACGCTCCTCCCTATATCCCCTAGAAAATTAGATAGAGTGGAGCATTAAACCGAACGGTTGACGCGCCTAAAATCCAATTAAATTCAACTAAAGAAGACGTCGACCATGACAACACACAGGATGACAAAGACGATTAAAAACCACTGCGTGAGTTCCACCCTTTCCTTCTGCCCCCCCTTACGGTGGCTTGTTCTGCCCAGCAATGGGACTTTTAACACAACTATATTATATAAGTACCATAAAAAAAAATAAAATACATAAACAATTGCGCACTTTTTTTTTGTACGGCGAGCCACAAACGCGTTATTCGGCGCACCCCGCGTAGGAAAATAACGTTCAGTTTTTTAACAGGCGGTGGATATGCATTGTTGATGAAAAAACATCCAATGCCATCTTTGTCTGTCCTTGGTCGCATTTCGCACTTTCTAAATCATGTTTAATTTCTCTGGATTAATTTCCCATTTCATTTTGTAATTCGGGAAGAAGATTAAAATCGATATTAGTGTTGGTTACAAACGAAGAAGTTCTGTCTACGTTTAAATGTGGTTTGTTGGGGGTGATTTCTTAGACATAAGTAAAAACATCCTTGATTGTTTCATAGGTTTAGTCGTCTAGACCTAGGGCCTTGGCTGGTTGGTTTTATCATCTGCCGACAATAGGCCCCTTCAGCAAACCATACTTGGGTTTAACAGTGTTTTTACTTTTATCTAGCAACTCCCAGGGATTTCAAAACCCAAACACCAACATTTACCCACGCTTACCTCTTTAGCAGGGACAAGATTGCCCTAGGTGTTGACACAATATGTGACGTTATGTCTTGGCGACTCCAAAATTTAGCTTAGTCAACCATATGAGAAACTGTTTTTTTACGACCACAAACGACCAACCCTTTTTTATTTTAGGAATAAAGTTTCACAATGTGAGAACCCCCCCCCCTTCCTACCTCCCCCTACCCGTGGCTGGTTCTGACCAGCATAGGATTTTCTTCCCCTAGTCTCTTGGTTCTGCGGCGCATTATCACCTAACGGTGACGCGTTTCCCTTTTTCCAAATAAACAACCCAAACATAGAAGAAGTCGCAGTGACAAACTAACTAAATTTCTCATCCGAAGTAATTGTTTAACCAAATTTTTTTAGTTCACACCAAACATACTTCATAATTCATTCCACACAAATATTTTGTCTGTTGTCATCACTTTCATCTGTATAAACTTCTGTTCTTTTATAAACTATGAAAAAAATACATCCATCAAACACACCATTAAATAATTTAATTAACTTGTATATCACAGACGGCTCAACATAACCAACCGGTTGAAGCGCCTTAGATTCTCACGTCATCGTGATACTTTTTCCCGAAAGTTATTCACTGCTTCATAGACTTTACACAGGAGCTCCCAAAACATTGTGGTTAATTCTGCGTTGAGATGATCTCTGAAGACCTAGTTTAATTTGGTTTGATTTGATTAACAGTTCCCTGTTGTATTGAGAATAGACAACATAAAATGCATCAGTCAAGTTTATTCCGAGAACTCAAATCATCCCGGGTTTTTAGTTTCATGAAGACTGGGTTTTAGCACCCTTATCTTTTTATAAACTTTGATAACAATTAGTCATGAAACACACCATAAACTCATTTCATTAACTTAATATCACAGGCGGCGCAATATGATCTACCCGGCTGTATCTTATGTCGTGGTCGTCGTTCGTCGGAGAGGTCGTCAAGGGGATGGGGAAAAATCCCCGACAAAATGGGCCCGAGCAATCATGGAAACTGTACCTACTAGGTTTTTAAATTATAACGATCAATTTAAAGCAATAATTAAATATATAAATAAGGTCCATTTAAAAAATCTGCATTGTTCTGAGATCAGACTTTCTAGATATAACCAACTTATCAACTCTCACTCTTAGAATGGGATGTTTGAATATAATTTTTAGAGCTTTCTTATCTGACCTTTTTATCATTTTCGAATAATAAAACCCTTTTTTAATGTTTGTCTTTCTTTTTAAACACATTATGCAAACATGTTTGAATTTCCAACACTTCTGTTTCTTTGGTGATTAAAATTTTAAAAAACATCTTAAAATGTATAACTAAAAAATTTAAACTCTGTTTTAATAGTGTTAAGCTTTAAAAAGTAATTGAAATTAGTCAAAATATCTTCGTTTACAAACGTATTCCACAGTAATTCTTTTTTCCAAACAATTTAATTTCTACATTATATTATTTACACACGCAATATTTTATTGTTTGCATTGTCAAGTTTGGCGCCGTGCAGGAGTTCAACATAATTGCAGTTGGTACCGCATTCCGTGCTCATCTCCAAGTTTGGGCCCTTTAAAATTAGCGTCGTTTTAATTTCATATAATTTTGTTAACTTGAGTGTTTACTTCCATGAACAGTGAGTTCGTCAGAATTAAGTAAGCTCTCTACTCTGCTTCAATGTCGTTGCAAAAAGCTAGCAATGGATTTCAACCATAATGTGACTCGTGAGCTAAAAACAAATGTGCTTGTCAAAAGTTGGGCTAAGGCTGGCCAGAACTTTTGAGTGATCATCGAGAAGATTTTTTACGCACGATTATAGATCATAGATTTTATTTCGGCCTTGTAGACCCAGGCATTTAGTCCCCGAGACAAGGTCTTTTTAGATGCCCCGGGTCAAATCACTCCTACTGTTCTGTACATTTTTTTATATGGATTAAGAACGCGTCAACCGTTAGGTCAGAACGAAAGGTACACGAGATAAAAAAACATCACTCTAAAAACGTGATAGGGCGTCGCGACGCCCCCGACGCCCTCTGAATCGTACCAGGACCTGCAAGGTAGGTTCAAAAGACTTAAATGATGTTACTTAAATGAATACAGTTTACCCGCAATACTCTATCACGAAAGGTACACGTGATAAAAAATCAAGCATCTTTATCAACGTTAAAGGGCGTCGCGACGCCCCCGACGCCCTCTGAAGCCTACCGTGACCTGCAAGGTAGGATCTTAAAACTTGTATGCTATTACTCAATAGAATACAATTCACCGCAATACTGTATCACAAAAGGCACATGCGATAAAAAATCCCTCATAAAATGCGTTATAGGGCGTCGTGACGCCTCCGACGCCCTCTGAAGCGTGCCAAGACCTGCAAGGTAGGTGCTAAAAAACTTGTATGCTATTTCTTAATCGAATACAATTCACCGCAACACTCTAGCACGAAAGGTACACGAGATAAAAAATTTATTCCTCTTTTCAAAAAACCGTTTTAGGGCGTCGCGACGTCCCGACGCCCTCTGAAGCGTGCCAGGAAACCCGCAAGGTTAGTGAAAAAACCTTGTTTGTCATTACTTAATAGAATACAGTTTACCGCAATACTCTATCACGAAAGGCACATGAGAGCAAAAAATAATTCCCCTTAAAAAAACGTTATAGGGGGTCGCGACGCTCCCGACGCCCTTTCAAGCATACCAGGACCTGCAATATAGATGCAAAAATTTGTTTGCTTTTACTTAACAAAATATAGTTTACCGCAACACTCTATCACGAAAGGCACACGAGATAAATAATCATCCCTCTAAAAAACGTGTAAGGGCGTCGCGACGCCCCCGACGCCCTCTGCAGCATAGCATGGCCTGCAAGGAAAGTGCAAAAAACTTGTATCCTACTACCTAATAGAATACAACTTACCGCAAAACTCTTCCACGAAAGATGCACGGGAAATAAAATCATACCTCTTGCTCCTCTACTAAAATCATCAAGCACATTTAGCTCGAGATCAAGCGATAGAAATGGTGTACACATGACTAAATCTATGGCTGAAAAAGTGCCAGAATGTGACGTGAAATGAGTCATCTGGCCCGTGTTCAACAATGAAACATCATTGTGTTGTAGAAAATCTGCTACAACACAACCCCGTTGATCAGAAACTGCTGATCCCCAGTCAGTATGGTGAGCGTTAAAATCACCACCCAAGATTACAGGTCCATGTAGTTGATCCGACAATGCCTCCAGATCGCGTCTGCTAATGATTAATGGTGGTGGAATGTAAATACAGCATAATGTGGTTACATTTGGAATGTAAGCTGTAACGGCGACGGCCTGAAGGCGAGTTGTCAACAGAATTTGAGTGGATACCGAGTCATGCCCAGAAT
>JAMZAV010010089.1:0-23233 GCA_024449915.1 Sweltsa coloradensis
ATGGGTCTTTGGTTTACGCATTTTAAATTTTGTGAGGTAAAAAATCTATTTTTCCCCTGCGATATGATAAGTGGGATATTCCAGAAATAAATATCAAAATTTACACCAAAAATACAAAATTTCGTAATTTTGGTGGAGTGCCGGGTAGGTAGTCAAAATAAAATTAATCTTGGCTGGTGCATGTAGTGGAGGTGACGGGTCATAAAAACGCGGTTGTGAGATCGTAAAAATCGTTAAAAATGCATTTATGGTGATACTGACTGATACTGACTTCAAATACTCGCATGTCTACATGATGTGCATATGAGTGAACACTGTAGAAGGCTTACTTAAATTAATACCTTATTATTATCATTATCAACCCTATATGCCTAAAATCATTAAAAATAGGACAACTCTTTATTTTTTTTTACAATAATAATCGATATCATATCGAAATTGGTACATTAAGGCAAAAAAGGATTTTTTAAGGATTTGGGTGTTTCATTCAAGAATTTCTAGGGATTTTTGATGTGCTCAACAGGATTTTTATTTTTTCAAGGTGGCAACCCTAAGCTCCACTGAATCCTAGTATATGTCAGTCTGCCCCTCTCTCCTGCCTGACCATGTGCACAGTGTTGATTGATTGTCCTGACACTCTCCACAACAGTGAGTAATCTAGCGCTAATGCACATTTCCATTTTTTAAAAATTGTTTATGTTTTTCCCAAGTTTGGGATAGGCCCTATCAAATACTAGCAACTAAAAAAAACGCTTAAGTCCCGTCGCGTTGTTGAGCGAGCACCGGTACGTGCAACACGACCCGAGTACGACATTCCCATAATGTTACATACCAATAAGTAGGATGTGCGGGTACCCAAAAAACGGGTAATTTTCGGGTAGGTAAATTACCCGACCTCGGGTCGGGCCGTCAATTCCTACCCGAAAAAGTCGGGTCGGGTAGAAGTAATAAAGAAACACGCCATCTGCTCCTTTTAAACCTCCCGCTCCACACGCCAAACGAACAGCTGACGTCGGAGCGGACCAATCGCTACGACGTGGGCGCGGCTATGCTATGATGCTGTGTCCTTGGCTCTTCCGGCGCTGTTCCCAGCTGGAGTAATATACATAGGCCCTACTGACCGTCATTACTCGTCTTCTGGTTATTCAACGCTAATTACGGCATAAAGCAAGTGAATATTACGTACGTGGGCGAATGGTAAAAAAGAAACAACGCTAATAAACATCGTCTAATGCCTAGGCGGCAGCCTAGATTCCGATCTAGTGCGCATCGTTGCGCGCAGAGCAGGCGTTGGGCGGAGAGTCAGACCGAAAGGCTGGTGCAAACGCGCAATTTCGTCAGATGCATGGCTGGTACAAACGCATGATTTCGTCGGCCGGAAGGAGAAAAATACGCGATCGCATCGGTTTTTTCTTGTGGGTTTTCGTATCGGAAATATTAGAAAACGATTGTTACAATATTATTTCCGAGAATAACGCATACGATTGATGCAGGAAAACGATAATAGCGGGGTTTCACTGTACTAGGCCTAGGCCTACTCAAGCAAAAGTTCATACGACGCCGATTTGAAGTACTTTGTGTCAACACAGCCCAGAGTGGCTACCTACAACCAATGCAAAACTGTTTTTGTAGGATTTTTTTTTTTAAATGAATTCACAAATAAAAAAAAATTCACTACCCGAGCCCGACCCGAGGGTACTTCAATTACCCGACCCGAGTTCAAAAACCACTACCCGCACATCCCTACCAATAAGTCTTTAAGGTCTTGACCGATTTAGCTGGAAATTTGTAAAATAGGAGAGAATGTTGTCTTATTGACCCTGCCAAAATTTCATAACGATCGAACATTTTTATTTTTTTATTTTATTTTTTATTTTTTATAACCAAGGATGATACGATCGGATTTTGTTTCAAAAACTATACAGCAACGCGCATATATGGTATGTACATGTGTGCCAAATTTCAGGTCGTTCAGAGAAACGGTGCGACCTGTACCGAAACAGTAACAGAAAAAAACAGACATTCAAGCCATAAGAGTCAAGTGGAGACGCTCGCTACGCTCGCTCAATTAAATAGAATCTGGTTTACTTATTTTATTTAAGTTTAGTATGATTGGAGAAGGGTCGACAGGTTGGGAAAGCATAGAGAACATAAAGAACATAAAACCTAGCCTGAAGGGCTGGGGCGACAAAACTTTTCACCTGCTGATGACAACTGCAGCTAATTTAAAGTTGTTTGTTACCTTAATCCACGACGCGTTTCGTCCTTCTGGGACTCATCAGGCGGATGGTGGCCACTAAAAATCAGCTAACTACATGCAAACAAAACTCACAACACATAACCAAACCTGTGGTAGGGCCACGCAAGAAGTAACTGCATGCATGTTGTCATCATCAGCAAGGTTACTTCACATTTCATTCATACTGGGGCACACAGTCCAGCACAGACAGTAAGGGGGCTTCCCTGTGTGGAAAAGGCCAACTGGCTAGTTTAGTTTAGATTGAGAAGGGTTGACAGGTTGGGAAAGCATAGAGAAACATAAAGACCAGCCTGAAGGGCTGGGGGCGACAAAACTTTTCACAGCTGATGACAACTGCAGCTAATTTAAAGTTGTTTGTTACCTAATCTTCAGGCTGGGCTTTTTGTTCTCTTTGCTTTCCAAACCTGTCAACCCTTCTCCAATCTAAACTATTTTATTTATGTAAAAGTATTGGTGTAGCACAGGGCTGCCACTGACATTTTTAAAAAATCCTGTTGGAGGACGTTAAAAATCCGCAAAAATCCGTGAAAAGTCTAAAAACGTTAATTTCATTGATCAAACTATGAAAATGGCTAAATGTTATGTTTATATTTGTTACCATCATAACCTAAAAGTTGCTAAGGGCCTAGGCCTATGCACAGACGAGAATAAATGAGCCAGAAATGCCCGTGGTTGCTTTAATTAAGATTGCATAAAAATGTAAAATGTTACTTTTACAGAAAATCTGTTTTCAATCTGACCTGGTTAAAAAATTCTTAGGCCTAGGGGCCGCCCTAGCCGCCTAGGCCTAGGCTAGGCCCTAGGAATGTGCATCACAATTTTGACCTAGCTCATGTGTTGTGTTTATTAATACATTGCAGTCTTGCAGAACTTGTTAATAACATTTTAATCATATACCAATTCTATTTTTCACGTTTATGATCACATAATCCAAACTTTATAAACAAAAACGAAAGAAAACAATTTTGTAGGCTACAATCTCCGATGTTTTGTTCTTGGCTCCTCCCACTCCCAAAAGCAACTGTTCTTCTGGCAGAAGCAGTTCCTACAATGTCTAGGACAGGGCTCCGCCCTTGCTCCGCCCCCTATCGAAAGTCGAATCGATTATCGCCCCGCCTTCAATGTTTACAATCAAAATTAGCCCGCGCAGATTTAAATATACGAAAATAAGCATAGAAAACGTAATTAACGAAATATCCGTAAATAAGACTAAGAATCCGTTTATCCGTTTTGCACCCTAAATATCGTAAAAACGGATAAAATCCGTTAAAACGGCAGCCCTGGTGTAGCAGTTAATTTAATACTAGGCCTATATATTTATTAACAAATTTTATGTAGGCCTGGATGCTGTTTAAACGGAATCAGAGCTTTTGGGTGTGAACACTAGTGCTATAAAGTGATCCCGTGCAAAATAGGGCGAATGAGTCTTCAACAATCAAAACATGTTACATGGGACAGGCATGGAAAGAGGAAACTAACTGAAATATCGAAGGCAGTGGTTAGCTTATTAGTTATTGTGATAAAAATGATTTTTTTTTGTTCTTTCATGGAGAAATAACACATTAGCCTAATTCTTATGAATCTTCTTGTCCTATTAAATATTAGGGTTGCACAATGTCAATTGACCGGTCAATACTTTTGGTCAATTGACCAGTCAATTGACTAAGATAACATGTGTATATTGCATTTAAAACTTAAAATTATTTGAATTTTTATATTTGAATTTGAATTGTTATGTAAACGATAACATTTCTAATAAAACTTTTAAATGTCTCGCTACCCGTTGATGACATTTTTTATTTATCGGGTTGTTTTCGTAGCGGCGGTAGTGATATCTTTCTGTCGACGTTTCGAAGACCAACACAACAAGAAACAAGAGGAATTTCACAAACTTCATATCATAATTTTCATGTCCTGAAGAAAAAGATAAACATGGTCTTCGAAACGTCGACAGAAAGATATCACTACCGCCGCTACGAAACAACCCGATAATAAAAAATGATAACATTTCTTTCTTTCTTTTTCAATCCGAGGAAACAAGGAACAGTATGGCTCTCTGGCGCGCGAGTGAGGAACTAGAGAACCGGGATAGGTACGCCCACCTGATGGAAAACACATGGTGAATCGCGTCAGTCTACGAAAATACTAAGAAATATTATGATTGTATATTTAATTCACCAAATTGCAATTTAGAAAGCAATAAAATACAGTAACCAAATAGATTTCCATTCATTTCAACCATTTACTCATACAAAACTACCTGAAAGGTATTATCTAAACTTGACTTTTGGGTCTCGGCAGTGAATGTTGACAGTTTTTGAATGAAGCATATTATATTTGGGACATTATTTTATCTAGCCGATTACACTACCGATTAAAGTCTGGTGTTTATATGTAAGCAGATACACCAGATGTTTGAAAAATGGATTTAACCTCATATCGCCCTTCGTTTTGCACATAAATGCCTTGTCAGCCGTTCACAGCAGATTTTTAGGCCTAGGGCCTAGATTTGCTTTGGTGCGGTGTCAATGTAGGCCTATGGCCTACATGTTTATTATTTCGTGTAGGCTCTTCATTAAATAATATAAGAAGCTCGAAAGGGTGTGATGGCCATGGCCTACATACAAATTAAGTCTGGCCAGAATATTATCATTTAAGCCAGAGTTTTGCACGTCTGCTAGGCCCTAGCTAGGCCTAGGCGACTTGGCTGTAATGCGAGACGCCTAGACAACACAGCTGACGGAGCCTATCCAATTTATTGAAATAAATTGATGGTTTTGGGATACAGACTGGTTAATTATTTTTAAATTTATATTTTGGTAACAAAATTATTAGTTTTCTTCTAGCCGAGTCATTTGACACCTAGGATGGTTGAAACTGGCAAGCAGTCCAAGCTAGGCGGCCGTCAATCTTCCGCGCTGTTCTCTCAGTTCACCACAGCTCTAGGCCATTAACATGTTGTCAAATTACCAGTCCACGCTTGCTTTAGCCATATGATACTACAAGGCTACTCTATACTCTGGGATTAGTAATTGATGCTCTTTGTTTTAGGGCAAACAATCATAGGCGCTAGTAATTTGAAATGCAGTACGTATGGGAAGAACATAACCTATGAAATCACTTATTCTTTACAGATTTTCATTAGGTTTTTAACTTTAAACTATACAAACAAGATTTTCAACCTATAGTTCTGAACCATTTTCTTTTATGAAAACGGGGCTTTTTAAAACAGAAAAGTGGTTTTAAAAGTTTGGGGTTTCCATGCAATGTTGGCCAAGCTGTGGGCCCCCCCCCGGGCAGCTCCCCCCCTTTTTTACCTATTTGGGGTTTAAAGGGGACAATATTAGGGGAAACCCTTTGGGCATTTCATTCTAGAAAAAAAGCCACTTGCCACAGTTACCCCATTAGACTTATTGTTTGATGAATCAAAAGGGGTTCCCAAAAAGATGAAAAAACCATTGGAACCACGGGGGCACAGTGGCGGACGGGGGGGCCGCCCAGGGGACACGTTGAAATTTTGCGTTTTTGTATTTTTGGGATCAGGTCAAACAAGCTGAGGGGGGATTAAAATAACTTATACACATTTTTGGTTTGATTAAATTTCCAAAAGGGCCCCCCCAAGATGAAATTGAAATATGGCCCCCACTAGACAGGGGCCGGACGGGGGGCCGCCCATTTGACCCTTTGGGGAAAGGGCGTTTTTGTAGGTTTGATAAATCAAACAAGGCTGAGAGGGGCCCTTAAATAAACACTAGACTTATTGTTTGATTGAACCCCGTTTGGTCCCAAGTAAAAATTGAACATAGGAAACCACTAGAAATTTGGGGGGACGGGGGGGCCGCCCTTTTGTGACACTTTGGATATGCGTTTTTGTATTTTTTGATCAGTCAAACAAGCGGGAGAGGGGACCAAAATCACTTATTAGATTTAATGATTGATTAAATCGATGGTGCCAAAAAAAATTGGGCCATATTGCACCACTGGCACAGTGGCGGACGGGGGGAAACCCATTTGGTTTTGTTTTTTGGTTTGGGTAAAATAAAAAACTTTGGGAAAAAATTTTGAAGTTTGTGAAAGCAATCATCGACGCCCCCCCAAGGCCCCGGGGGGTTTTGAAATGACTTTTTATGTGACGCACAAAAATAAAAATAAAATGTTTCGGTTCGGAAACTTTAGGGTTTTTTGGCTGTGGGAAAAAAAATTTTAAAAAAAAAGGCCCTTTTTTCCCGCATTTTGTATGTAGCCTATTGACACTTTTTGGATATTTTTTTTTGACAATTAAAATTAGTCGAAAAAACCTGAGGGGGGACTCAAACCCATTCGAAATGTTCCCCTGAATGCCCCAACTTGGGATCGAAACTCGGAAATATTTTCCCTTTTGGAAAAAAAAAAAACGCAATAAAAGAACATTTAAAATTCAAAGACTATTTGATGACGCTGGAGTTGGGCCAAAAATTTTCTTATATAAAAAAACAATTATAAATAATATTGCAGGCACACTAGTTGGTACAAACAGGCACATGAACTGTTTTTAGATTAAAACGGGAGGACATTGTACTCTTGAACTCCTATAATTAGGGTATTTTTTTTGGGGATCTCGCTCTTCAGCGGGAAATTTGGAAATTTCCCAGCAGTTCCTTGTTAAAAAATTTGAAAAAGTTCAAGGTATATCTGGTGACCCGAAGATACTCCGATCAATATCCCCTAGCCCCAAAATCAATACGCACAACTTTTTCCAAAGAAAAGGGTCGTCTCTGAAAGCATTTTTTGGAAAATAGGGGAAAACCCGTTCTTGGAAGATATTTGGGGTGCTCTCCAACTTTGGGGCGAAAAATTAAGGGGCCCAATTTATTGTTCGGGCTCCCTTAATGGATACTAAAAAGGGCGCAAGAAATTTGGGTGGTATTTAGTAATCAAAGAAAAAAGATCTAAAAAACTAAAACAGTAAAAAAGTTGCCTGGGTTAAGATAGGGGACGGGTTTACTTTTCGAAAATTGTTTACAAAAAAAATGTGCTGTCAGAGTCAAAACCAGTAAAAGGAGATTTACAGGGTTCACCAGAACAAAAAACCAGCCATTTACCCCTTCCCTTTTGCCCACATGGGTGGCCCTCATGCATGCAGTCGAACATTATTCAGGTTTGACGGCTTATGAGGGTGCATTTTTGCCCCAGTCTGCCCAAACCTTTTGCAACCCAGTACAATGGAGGGGGTTTGTAGTCCAACATGTTAGTCCCAAAGCAAGCAAGCGTTTCGCAAAATATATACGGGATTTTTACCCAACCTTTATCCCCAGGTCAGGGGGGCTCTGGAGCTAGGGCGGGGCCGTGTGGGACATTGTTTAGGACTCAAACCTTGGTGGGGGCCTTTAAAAAATGTTCTTATGCTTTGGGCACAGAGTGGGCAAGATTTTCTATTTCCACTTTTGGATTCAGGTACTGTTTTTCATTAAACAGGGAGTAAATGCTCAGTCTTTGACCTGTGCCCACGGGAGAGGTTTGAAGTCCCCCCTTTTGGTACTTGTTTTTTTCTGTCCCACAAAATCTAGTTGGGGAGTTGTAGCTTTGGGTTCTTTTTGCTCTGGAAAAGGAAAAAAAATCCATCGCTGCGCATGTCACTTGGGGGGGGACTTTTGCCTTGTGGGTTCCCTTTCCCCTTATGGTGACACTGTGGAAAAACCCAAAGGAAAATCCTGCAGCAGTGCATTTAAGTATTTTATACTATTGTCATTTTGGTTTACGGGGGCAGACCAAACAAAATTAATAGAAGGAGTACAAGGGTTGTGTGGGAAGGGAAAAAGGGGCAAATGGGAAAGTATACATAATTTTAAACAAGTCTCAAAGAAAGGAACACCGTGTTTTTTTTTTCATATTTTTTTCTTTGTTTTTGGGGGGGGGGGCTTTTATATACTGAAAATATTGTAACCTTTCGTAGGGCAAAAGGTAATTTGATTTTTATTTGAATTTTTGGTGCCAATTTTTTTTCGAATTTTAAAACTCAAAAAAAGAAAAATTCCAAAAAATTTTTGCGCCCCGCCAAAATATTTTGGGTTTTGGGCGCTACATTTTTCCCAATTTTTGCCAACCCTTTAAAACTGTAGGCCCCAAAATTTGGGGGTAAAATTGAATAATTATTGTGCCGTTTTTTTTTTCCATTTTTTTTTTTAAAAACTTAAAAACTAAAGCTTAAATTGGGGTTTTGCAATATTATATTTTGTGTTTTTTTCATTTAAAAATTTAGCTTACCCCCCATTTTTCCCATGGTGAAGTATGCTGGTTTGATTTAATAAATGTTTGCCTTTTTTTTTGTTTAGTAAAACTCACAGCGAAAAGCAATTAATTTTAGTGTGTCTTTAGTTTATACTAATTAATCCCTTTTTGCTTTATCGGCCTGTCACAAAATCTAAAAGATTCAGTAATAAACCCCTTTTCTTTGAATTGTGCCTTTTTTGCCGTTTTTGGTCTCCAAAAGGTAAATTTTGCCCAAATTAAAAATTTCCACGTTAACCCTTTATAGAAATAAGGAAAAAAATTTACGAAGATTTGAGGGCCCCTCTCAACTTGTTCGACTGACGAAATATATAGAAAAAACACATAAAAAAGTGTCACTGGGGGGCCCCCAGTCCCCCCACCCGTGCCCGTGGTGCAAAAATGGCAAGTTCATCGGGCAAACCCTCGACCCAAATTTAAATTTAAAAAGGGGAAAATAAATGTTTTTAGTCCCCTTAGCTTGGGTTTTACTATCGAACATAAAAAACGCACATAAACGTGTCACTGGGGGGGCCCCCAATCCCCACTGTCCAGTGGTGCATATGGCAAAATTCATCTGGGCACCCTCGATTTAATTTAATCAATTTAAAGGGATAATAAGTTTTTGAGTCCCCTCCAGCTTGTTTTTACTGATCGAACTACAAAAACGCACAAAACCCCCTGTCACTGGGGGGCCCCCAGTCCCCACTGTGCCAGTTGGGGGGCAATTGGGAATTTCAAACTTGGCACCATCGATTCAAACAAACAATAAGGTCCAAAAAAGTAACTGTGCCCAAAAAGGGTTGCTTCTAAATGAAATGCAAGGTTGAATCCCCTTTAACCCCCGGGAAATAACCCGGCCACTTGCTAAACAGCTGATTTTCTCCTAGCGCTCCACTTTTTTTTTTTTACCTTTTTTCTCCGGGTTTTAAAAAAATTTTAATTAGGCCTAGGTAAAATTTAAAATTTTTAAATTTTATTTATTCCCTAGTTTTAAAATTATTGGAAATTTTAATTTACAAATAGAATTTAATACTTCGGGGGAAACTGGAAACTGAAACGGAGAAAGGGGGGCCCGATGACAGCAAACAACGATGATGATGGCGATGATGAAAGCCCTTTAATATGCATTTTTAAAAACTTTTAAATAAAAAAAAACTTTTGTCCCCCACAAAATTTAAAAAATAAATATACTAATTTTTTAATAAAATAAAAAAATTTTTGATTTTTTACATTTTACCCTCAATTTACCAAATTTTAATTTTTCCCCGGTTTAAATCCCCCCCCCCTATTAAAAAATTCAAAAAAAACCCATAAACTTTTGGAAACAAGCTTGAATCATTACTATTTTCAACCCGATAATACTTTTTGTATGCCAAAACCCCAACTCACCCCTGCTCTGGGAAAACGGGGAGAGGTTTTCCTGGAACACGCAGACTGGAAAACCTGCTGGGGCAGGTAAACTTGCTCATCACTTTGTTAGCGGCCTTGAGAACATTGGAGTCAAAGGCCCTTTAAAACGTTCAAAATTTTTTGGAGTTGCGTCCCGGGCGGGGAAAAAAAGTCCCTTGGGTTTTCGTATTTCGTGGGGTGACCTTTTCGGCAGCGCGTGCGACCTTGAGAAAGTTTTGGATTCCAAAAGGTTCAAAACGTTCAACTTCTTTGGAGTTTCGGTCGGTCGGGAACAAAGTTTGTTCTCCGGGATTTTTTGGGGTTTACCTTTTCGGGGAGCGCGTGCCGGGGTCCCCGAAAACATTTGGATCCCCGGGTTCAAAACGTTCAACTTCTTTTGGGGTTGCGTCGGTTCCCGGGAACAAAAATCTTGTTCTCGTATTTCGTGGGGGGACCTTGGGGGCGGGGGCGCCGTGCGACCTTTAGAACCTTTGGAGTCCGGCTTCAAAAAGTTCAAAAATCTTTGGGGTTTCGTCGGCCCGGGAACAAAAATCTTTTTCCCCGTATTTGTGGGGTGACCTTGCGGCGAGGGGCCCTGCCCATCCCTTAACCCCTTTGGGGGGTAGATCGTCCCCCCTTTAGTGTCGCCAAATTGACGCCCCCTGTTGGCGGCCCTCCCAGGGTCGGGATCTCCCGCGGCTGGGTCGTTGTGGCCGGGCCCGCGACTAGGGTAGGGGGAAAAACAATATGATGAAAGAAATTGATATTAAGCTTCCCATCAAAACATACAAAACCAATGCTAAATCACTTCATTTTGGTGGAGGTGCCGGGTAGTTGAAATTAAATAAATCCTGTCCGGTAGGGTACATATGGTGGAGGTGCAGGGTCATAAAACGCAATTGTGAGATAGTAAAAATCGATGTGTTTTTGGTGATACCTAAAGCTGTGCGAGCAGGGATGCTTTTAGTCGAGCGAGATCGAGCATTTGGTCTTTTGCTTGATTTTCGAGCGAGATTGGAGCGAGCAGACCAAAAATTTTAATTTACCACAAATGCTGGTGTACATTTCGGTCACGATGTTATAAACACAAAATTTTCAATAAGTTATTACGGTGTTGGGCCTGCCAATTGATAAAACATTAAACTAAAATTATTTTTAATCATAGTATTACTGTTTAGGCTAAGCTAGCCTATGCCTAGGCTCATTTCTAAATTGCCTCTACTATTAACAATCGTGTTTTTTCTATTTGAAGTTCAAAGAACAACATTATTTTTGACCCTAGGCAAGGCCTAGCTAGGCCCTAGAAGCCTTTAAGTTAAGGTAAGGATGGTGCAGGGGGCCTCTAGGCCTAGCATTGTAGGGCAAGCTAGGCCGAGGCCAGCAGTAGTTCAGCCCACATCATTGTGCATTGAATTAATGCTCTGAAGTTGCTGTGGGCCATTACACAATAAGTAGGGTTAAGGCAGTCATAACTATGTTCATTTCACCTCGTATTTCAATTGCACTTTACCTGCAAATTGTATTAAAAGTTAAAACACATTGTACATCAGGTGAAGACAAATACATAAGACAAAGAGAAATAGTGTTTATTTTTCATAGGTGATGAAAGACATAGGAAGACATAGGTGATTTGATAATAATACATAAAACAAGAAGAAAAGAACACATAAACAAAACAATGAACAACAAAGAGGTTAAAACATAATAATTCAAGATGCTCCGATCTAACATTCCGGCCCCCATGAAGGCTTCGCTTCATTGAGTAGGAAGTGGGCAAAGTTTCACAATTGGCCGAGTTATGAGGCCGTGGGAGGTGATGACATCAGCAACTCGAGATATTCCCATCTGTACCCAGGTTTAACAGTAACAATACGGCCCACAGTCCAACGCAGAGGGGAAGATTTTCTTCGGCAACAAAGACGACAGTCCCCGGAAGAATGGTGTTGCTGGCGATGTTGATTTATACCGTTGCTGCTGAGTGTGAAGGTACTCTAGTTGCCAGCGCTTCCAAAAGTCATGGACGATCTTTTGCACCAAATGCCAACGAGACAAACAGGCGGTGCGGTTGGTGTAGCGAGGCTCATCCGGAGGTGCAGTCAACGGACGAAATATTAGGAAATGACCCGGGGATAGATAGGCGACGTCAGCCGGATCAGACGATAGTGCATACAACGGGCGCGAATTAAGAACAGCTTCAACTTGTACTAGGACCGTATTGAGCTCCTCGAAGGTAAGGACTTGTTCACCAATGGCGTTCCGTATGAGTTGCTTTGCAAAGATAAATAGTGTTTATTTTTTCATAGGTGATGAAAGACATGGGAAGACATAGGTTTGATAATAATACATAAAACAAGAAGAAAAGAACACATAAACAAAACAATGAACACAAAGAGGTTAAAACATAATACTGTAACACAACGAACCTACGACCCCTCAGGTAATCGATAAGCTCTCGTTGGATACTTCTCTAAATAGTTAAACTTCGAAAATAACATTTAATAACAAAAACATACTCGGCGATGGGTCGCCTAATTAAAATGAAACACGATTTCTGATCTCACTTGGAAGTAAAAATTAATTAATTTAAAAAAACAACTGATCAAGACTAAAATCACTCAAACTTGAATGATTACTCTACCTAGGCGTGAAACCTGGTACTCAAGTCTAAGGTTCACCTAACCAGTTCAAAACACACTCCTATAACTCACCAAGACCCACAAAATTGAGAAATCATACAACAGCGAAGACAAACATTCGAAATACAATTTTAAAAATTTTTTAACTAGTCTAGGATGACATTACAACGACAACAAGGGTTTCATAAGTTAACCAGAAGGGCTATATTGCATGAACAAATGAATTTCCTTCTTGACAAGGAAACATTTCAAACCCTACCTTAGACTGTGTCTAAAAGCGAAATGGAAAATCCAGTTAAGAATCTCTGGTCTGATGGACAACAGAAAAGTTTCCCGAAAATTTTAGGAAATATAATTTTTAAAAAAAGTTTAAAATACTCATCACAAATGATCATGACTCCCATCGAAACCTTATGACATCGAAGAAGTCGACGTGTAATTCCGTAACTTGCTGGATTTTAGACGATCGTAGTTTGTATTGAAGATTGTCTTGATTTCGTACCCCGGCTGTGATTACTCTTGAGTTAAACTTTCCCCTTGATAATGTTTGAGCGGTGATAAAATACGATATTTTATCGTGCGAAAACTCAACTCCGACCGTACTTTTTTAATTTCCACACTCCCGATTTTCAGCATTCCAAGTCCAAAAACCCAAAGTTTTTTCCGATCTCACACGGTAAACTGTAGCGCAATAAGTAAACACGCCTACTTTTATCGGCTCAGTTTTTTCTTACCCGTTTTTTTTACCAAAGCACTTGTTCACGTTGCTGGCTCAGGCACTCACGAATTTTCCGAGTTCTTTTTGATTTATCTCTAAGCTCTTTGCAATTAAAATTCGCCTTTTTATTTTTCAAAATAACTAATTTACGGATTTCAAAACCAATTTACATAAAAACTAAGCCTCGGCCATGATATCGAAGGGTAATTAACTGTTCCTTAATTTTCCCTATATTGGATTCATAGACAATATTATCCTCACCATTTCCCTTTTTAAAAATATTTCAATCTGTATTTGTTGTAATACGACCCCCAAACCTTTCTTGCGTTATCCGTCTAAACTCCGGGCTACGCGAAATAATCTTTCTCGGTTCTTTTTAAAACCCCAACCAACTCTCGGTCCAGCACGAAGGGTTTTCCAAACCCTTTCGGCTATCGTGCTGTCTTTTATCAAGCCCGTAGGTTTATTAATAGCCCAAAAGCATGCAAAAGTTCTTTTTCCCCAGCACCCCTGGGCTGGGCCACCCTTTATAAAAATGTCCCTTTGGTTGGCCACCTTTTCCGTTGATTCTTGGTACTTCCTTTTGGCAAAACCGCCGTTCGTTTCGATTATCACTTTCGCGGTTTTTTAACCCCGCGTTTCCTATACCAAAGTGTTTTTTCCCAGTCCACTTTCCTAAGCTTTACGCAACGTCTAAAATCGCCCCGCACACGACCATTTCCAACTTCACGTCCCAAAGCTCTACGAACAGCCGACAGACCCCGCGCTCAACAATAAATACGTCGTGCGTTATGATAACAATCAAAGAACAGCACAAGGTCATTAAACTGAACTAGTCTAAACAAATGTCCGGGTGACGCTACATGCGAAAATGAGAAATATATCTTGGCTTTTTCTAGAATTTAAAAAAAATAAAAATTGACATAGATTTTATATTTAAAATTGAAAAATTAAGTGAATCACATGATTTTTTTTATGAAATCAAAAAAAAATTTTCTTAGTTTCTGATTTATATAAAACCCCTTTCGTATATTAGATTTAATTAGGGTTTTATAAAAGGGTTTTCCACATTTAAACCAGTTCCCCTCAGTAGTAGCCCAAACCCAAAACTCCCTGAAAAATACACAGCTTCCTTTACGACCAACGGCATCGATTTCAAGATTAGAATCCATCTTCAAAGACCATTCCCAAAAAGCCCTAAGTCCACCAGAGAGAGGCCGATAGTCTCATTACCCCACTTGGTTCAAACGTACAAAGTAACATCTTTTTTACTATAAACAACTCTAACTTCAAACAAACAAGTGTACGGGGTAGTAAAAACCCAACGTTAAAAAAAATCCAACAAAACCACATGACAAGTGTCAAAATAACCCACGTTGCCAACCCCCCCCAAAACCAACACCTGTCCCCCTTTGAACGATTTTAGAAAACAAAAAATTGATGCGGGGGCCCTTAAACCCCCCACAAACCAAAAAACAAACAAAAGAAAACTCGTTTGCCCCCTGTTGCTTACAATTTCCTGACGTCTCGATTTCATACAATACCCAGAAAAACCTACCTTTGCTGGTAACGGAGTTACATTTTATTTTTTGAAAAAAAGTTCACAAAGGTACCCCCCCAAATCAAAGCCCTACGTAAAAAACTTTGTTTTTTTAACAACATTTCCCTCATAAAAACCCCTTGAAAAAAACGGGTTGCTTCACTGCCACTGTCCAAACAAGCCCAATTTCTACTCCTACATTTCTAAAAGACTCGGGGCCGGGGTGGAAAAAGTTTTGTTTTAACAAACGTCCTGGTTTTCCCCCAAGAAGTCCTCGAGGATTTAAAAAACTTTTTCTATGAGCGTAAAAATGTTGATGCTGTGGTTCTCGCTCGCTTGCGGTCCGACTCCTAAAGTTTCCATGACTACCACCTTGGTTTCCCCTTTTTTCCCCCCGCAAAAACATCTTTATCTTGACTAATTGGGATGAACACCCAAAGGGTTTTTTTAACCATGAGTTCCTACGTTTAAAGTTCCATTGTAGTCATTTTGGTTCATTTCTTTCCCACCCCCCTTTGATTCATTATGATTTTTCTCACCCACAACCTCCATCACATTACCCTAGCTGTCTGCCCGTCTGCTGTACTCGTTTTCCTCCCCTTTTGCGAAAAAACCTGATGATTACGGGGCTGGTAGTATTACTCTGATTTACGCCCCTTGGCTATCTTTTCCCCATGGGTCTACCGGGATTTAAATTTTCCCATTAAGTTTCCTCTGATTTGTGAATCTTGACCTCTGTATTTGCGTTCGAAATTCTGTCCCTGATAACGCCCTCCTTTCGTTTTTCTATCCCCTCCTTTTTACGCTCTCCTTGCCCCGTTCCTCGTACCTTTGAACCGGGTGAACTACCCTGCCCACTATTTTATTAGGCCCCAAAAGTAGATATTTTCCCCCCTCTAAGTTGCAAACAATACCCAATAAGCTCTTTTAAAAAACTACCCCCTTTTTGTAATAACATGACTTGATTTCTGGTAAGTCTACGAAAACCTGGGTGTGACTTTTAAATTCAGGCATTCTATACGTTAGTAACGCTGTTTAATTAATTTCCATAAAAAACACGATAAGGAACCTACTGTTCGTCTTTTTTCCCCGTGTGCAATTTGATTTTTTAGAAAACCCTGAGACATTCCCCAGAACTTTTTAAAAACAATCTTGTCTAAACCCCTCGTAGTTTTTACGGTTTGTCCCGAGTCATTTTCTGTGCCCCCGTACAACACTGACTAGCTAGGACAAATGCATGTGATAGGTACATGAAGATAGAATTTGGTTCGAGTCCCTCAAGAACTCCATAGGATGCATACTGAAATGCTATTTTAAAGAAATCCCCTTTTTGTACAATCGTTTCCCAAAGTACTCTTCTCCTCTCTTTCTCGTGGCCTCGACTTTTCCGTACCGTTGGTTCGATAACCTGTCTGCTTGATTTTATCAAAAAATTCTGTTCTTAGATCTGACAACTCATTTCCCTTAGTTGTTCCAAAATTTATTTTCGCGTTTTTCCCCTCTCTTTTTGAAATTTTATCCATATCTTTCCCACAGTCTCCCTTATCTCCTTATCTACTGTAGCCATCCCCTTTCTTCTTTGATTCACACTGGTTTATATTCCTTTATTTAAAAACCTGACAACTTGTCTATCATTATTTCCTGCCCTCTAGACGGTTTTCCCCCCACAAACTTGCTTCTCAATGGTATCTTTTTCCCCCTTACCTAGGAAGCTATTATTAATGTGTTTTAATAACCCGTATTTCCATCTAAACCCCCTTTTGGGTTTGTTTTTACTCCTTTTTCTATTTGTTCCCCCGACTATCAAGTTCTTGTTTTGTCTTTTAAGACTTTCTTTTAAATCTCAACTATTTAACATCTTTTTTTCGTTAAACCAACTTCCTAGCTGCAAACTATCTATTTTAGTTTGTTTATCCTCCTTCATTTCTAACTTAATATCTTTTATCTGACTCGCCAACTCCATTTTTTAGCATTCATTGATTTGCCAAAACTCAATTTATCGGCTTCCTTTGACTTCCCAAAACTTATTTATGGGCTTTCCTCTTTTCCGACCCCCTTATGTGTTGGTATTTATCTGAAACCGCATCCCCTCCAACTTACTCGCCAACTCTATTTTATCAGCCTTCAAAAATCGCATCATTTCTTAATTCATGATTACTACTACTTGATTGCTCAACCAATCTGTTTTCCTGGTGCGACCTGAATCCTTTTGTAGACTGTTCGACGAGCTGATTAACTTCGCTCTCGATTGCGTGGTTTCAGCTTCCAAAATGCGCATTCCCTACACCTCAATAACCCTTCCTTCCCTCTGGTAGATCAAAGTTACCGTCTCCTAACGGAAAAGGAATCAACCCTTTATTGTCTACGAGATTTTTATGTTTTGACCACCCATACCTTGGTCTAACTAACTGTTGAATCGCTATCCGTACTATCTTTTGGGACACTTCCCTTCCCATTCAAATTAAATTTTCCCCTCTTCTGAATCATTATAACCGTTGTTTCTCACCCCACCCCCCCAACATTCACAACGAGCGGACCCAGATCCAGAAAGACAAATCCCCCCCACCCTTCCTCGTGGTTCTGAAACCCTAAGCCCCGTACAGTCTCCTTTTGGTTTCCCAATAAACCCCGATAATTTGTTTTTTTTCCCATTTTGTCAACCTAGGCCATACCCCCCGAATGAATTATCAAGACCCAAATTTTCTTTGCTAAAACAAATGTGACAACTGTCCCCTCAAAAAACGTACAACAAAAAGACATTACTAAGCCCCTAATCTCGGACAATAGTAATAATTTGTAAAGCCTTCCACGTTGGTTCGCCAAATTAACACAACGAACCTACGACCCCTCAGGTAACGATAAGCTCTCGTTTGGGTACTTCTCTAAATAGTTAAACTTGAAAAATAACATTTAATAAAAAAAAAAATACTCGGCGTGGGTCGCCTAATTAAAAAGAAACCGATTTCTGATCTCATTTGGGAAATAAAAATTAATTAAATTTAAAAAAAAAACTGATCAAGACTAAAAAACACCAAACTTAATGATTATCTACCTAGGCGTGAACCGGTACTCAAGTTAAGGTACCTAACCCGTTCAAAACACACTCCCTTTAATCACCAAGACCCACAAAAAAGGAAACATACAACAGCGAAGGGCAAAAAAATCTTGAAAACAAACTTATAATTTATACTGAACTAGGATGACATTTCAACGACAATCAAGGTTTTAAGTTAAACCCGAACGGCTATATTTCATGACAAAATGAATTTCCTTCATTGACAAGGAAAACATTCAAAACCCTACCTATCAGTACTGATGTCTAAAAGCGAAAGGATACCAGTTAAGAATCTTTGGTCTGATGGACAACAGTAAATTTTTTGAAAATTTATGGAAATTAATTGTTAATAAAAATTAATTTAAATATCATCACAAATGATCATGATCCCAACGAAACCCTTTTGACATCGAAGAAGTCCGACGTGTAATTTCCCTAACTTGCGCGTATTTGTAGACGATCGTAGTCTTGATTGAAGATCCTGTCTTGAGTTTGTATCCCGGCGGTGATTACTCTTGAGTTTAACTTTCCTTTAAAAATGTTTGAGCGGTGAAAAATACATATTTTATCTCGTAAAATCCCCCTCCCACCTATTTTTAATTTTCACACTTGCCCCCAATCAGCATTCAAGCCAAAAACCAAGTTTTTTCGTATCTCAC
The DNA here is from genome assembly GCA_024449915.1 of Sweltsa coloradensis. NCBI lineage: Eukaryota > Metazoa > Arthropoda > Insecta > Plecoptera > Chloroperlidae > Sweltsa > Sweltsa coloradensis. The sequence goes on from JAMZAV010010089.1 coordinate 18,507, forward strand.
ACCCCGGAAAACTTCAACGTTCAATAATGTAAAAAAGCCTACTTTTTTGTCAGTTTGTTCTTACCGTCTTTTATACCAAGCATTCGTTTTGAGTTGCTGGCTCAGGCATCACGAATATTCCGAGTTTTATTGTTTATGTTACTCTAAGCTCTTTTTCAATTTAAAAAAAAGCCATTTTATTTTTTAACTAATCTGCATTTACGGATTTCAAAACCAATTTTCATAAAAACTAAGCCCGGATGATATCGAATGGTAATTAACTGTTCCTTATAGTTCCTATATTTGGATTCATTTTGACAATATTTTCCTCCCGATTTCCTTTTTATAATTTTCAATCTGTATTTTTGTTGTAATACGAACCCCCCCAAAACCTTTCTTGCGTTTCGCGTCCTAAACTCCAGGCTACGCGAATATAATCTTTCTCGGTTCTTTTAAAAACCCCAACCAACTCTGGTCCAGACTGAATGGTTCCAACCCTTTGGGTATCGGGGGTTCTTTTATCAAGTCCGTAGGTTTATTTAAATGCTCCTAAAGCATGCAAAAGTTCTTACTCAGCTCCCCGGGCTGGGCCAGCCTTATAAAAAGTACCTTGGTGGCCACCGTTCTCGTTTTATCTCTTGTACTTCTCTTTGGGAGACCCCGTTCGCTTTTGATTATCACTTTTGCGGATTTTAACACGCGTTCCATTCCAAAGGTTCTTTCCCCGTCCACTTTCTCTAAGCTTTACGCAAGTCTAAAAAGCCCACGCCACGACCCCCATTTCCAACTTCAGTCCCCAAAGCTCTCAGCACACTGCCGACAGAAGCCGCGCTCAACAATCAAATACCCATCGTAGGTTGAAACCAATCAAAGAACAGCACACAGCGTCATTAAACTGAACTAGGTCAAACAAAAGTCCCGGGGGAGCTACTGCGAAAATGAGAAATAGATCTTGGCATTTTCTAGAAATTTTAATAAAATAGATTTACATAGATTTTTATATTAAAATTGTTAAAACTTAAATGAATCAAGATTCTTTTTTGAAATCAAATGAAAATTTTTTAGTTTTTGATTTATTCAAACCCCCTTTTTGTATTTTTGTATTTAATTGTTTATACATGGTTTCCCCATTTTAAAACCCGTTGCCTCAGTGAGCCTCGAACCAACTCTGAAAATTTTCAAGCTCCCTTTCATGACCAACGGCATCGACTTTAAGATTAGAATCCATCTTCAAAAGACCATTTCCAAAAGACTAAGTCATCAGAGAGAGGCCGTATAGTCTCAAACAGTAAGATCTCTCTTATTTCGATGGGGTGAGACCCGGGGGGACCTGGATTTGCGAAAAACTCGGATGGGCGGGAACAATGTTTATTTGCTCTCGAGCATAGCCCCGATGTGGAAAAAGATAAGAAAATGTAAGGATTAAAGGAACATAAAAATACACACGATACATTATAAGGGTATATATAAAAGATTAATAGTTGTAATTTAACTCCCGAAAAACACGTACACAATTAGGGCCCACATGTCGTAATAAAAAAATATGTTAGGCCTAGGCCTAGGCCCAAATCGACGCAGTAGGCCTAGGGCCCACAATTCAAACATAGCCTAGGCCTAGCTTCTTTTCAGTGGGGAAAAAACCCCTCATACTATGCCGCGCTGAAGTCACGACGCAAGATAAGTCTGGGAAAGAAATAAGATAAGCCCCGGGAAAAACAATTTTAAGCGTTGGAATTTTGATTACAAAATTTTGTGAACGGTTTAAACATGATTGCATCTAGTTCCCAAAAAGACCATTTTGAAAAGCTGTGTGTGAGATGGCTGGATGATGCGCAGCGCAGGGGGGCCGCGACGAAAACTGACCTCATATGCTCAGGGGGGGCACTGACGCTTACGGCGATGCGCCCGCGCACACTGACCACTGAACCATATGCTCAGTAGACTGATGACACTGCCGAAAGTCGAGTATATCGCCCAATTTTCTTCTTTTCACTCACTCGTAAGGCATGCCTAAAATGTATGCGAGTACATTTAAAAAAGTGCCGGGGGGCGTCTGTAATTATTTTTTTGTTTTATTTCGTATTTTTAAAATTTAATTTTTTTTTTTTTTTTTTTTTGGCGGGCCCGGGAAAACGGAACATGGGTAAAAGGAGACGGAAAGAGAGATTTATGTAATTTAAGATGTCCCATCTAACAAAATATGGGAACACTAATTTCTTCAAATAATACACCCACGGAAAGTAAAAAACATAGGTCGCGCCTATTACACCATTTCATTTTAAATTGATCGAGTGTTCACGGAAGACAGAAGCTAAACAACTTGCAGCCCGAAAGTGTGTCGTAAAAGTCGACATCGATTTTTAAAGCGAACGCATGTCCGGAAATATTAAATTAGACCCAAAAAAGAGGTTTGGGGATGTTTTATCCCAGTTTTTTGGAGAAAATTTCGCAGTGTCGGTGCGACGGGCACGGGCCAAGCAAGAACATCGAGTGGCCTGCACTTGCGCAATACCCATTACCAGTCAGCTGCGTGCGAGTGAAGAATGCGAAAAGCCGCAAATATGGAATATTACGCCCCCGCAATCGTACTTTGTACGTTCTCGAAAAAAACTCGAGTCATTTTTGAGATCCTTTTTTTCGAGAATCCCAAAAAAACAACGAGGAGCAAGCATGTTGACGTGCCGATCTTTGGGCCCAAATTTTTGGGCCGCACAGCCCCAGTATACCGTTATCAACCCTATTTGGCTACAATTATTAAAAATGGGCCCCCAAATTGTAGCCTAAATAATTATTTAAAAAAAAATCACCAAAATAACATTTTGAAAATTGATACATCAATAATTGAGTATGTGATAGCGCAGGCCTACCTGGAGTGCGACCTCTGCGACGGAGCCTGGTAACCTGAGAGGGCCCCTTGTTCAACGTCTGCACAGACATGGCCCCCCGGGGTTCGGCGTAGCACGATTTATGTTGCTCGGCTTCAGGATCGGGGAGGGGGAGACTTTTGAGATGACCCGCGCTTCTCCTGGTTGCGGGGAGTGGGTTAGCGGGGGCTCTTGCGGGGGGCCGAGCCCCGCGGGCAGCGAGAGAAATAGTCAGCAAGAACACAGCCGACACACACGCGGGACTCGAGCCTGCAGGCAGTCGAGAGAATAGTCAGCAAGAACCCCCACCCGCACTCACACCCGCACGCACACCAGGGGGGACCGACCCTGCGGACAGTCGAGAGAAAAGTCAGCGAGAATTAATTTTTTCAGCTGTGAAAGGACCAAATCTGACGGATGCCAGATTGTACCATACCCAGTACCCACCCCTCCTCCGCCGCACCCCCCATGTGGGTGAGGGGTAGTTGGGTAGGGGTGAAGACAGGCTCAAGGGGGCAAAAGAAAGACCAGGGTTTTTAGAGTAAAGGCTAGGCCTGACGCCCCCGTCTATCCCGAGAGGGATACCTGTTTGTTTTTCTTTTGTTTTTTACAATAAAAATGCTGAAAGCTACATACTTTGGGCCCTTTCCCTTGCTACAACCCGCTATTGTTTGGAAACTTTACAAAGAGGGCATAAAGGGAAATCCTGTCTATAGACTATTGGATATCACGAACATAATGCGAGGACGTTTTGGGGCATATAAAAAAGAGAAGACTTTTCTCCTACCCATTGCTAGCGCAGTTTAGGGGGGGCCCAAACATGGGTCCCTTTACTACCGGGTTTAAACTAAATTTAAACTACCACAAAAAAACAAATACTTTTATTTAAAAAATTTAAAACTGGACAAACATAAAATTAGAAAGATTTAATTTTTTCATAGGAAAAGCCAAAATGTTAGACAAGGAGCAATGTGTTTAGTACCCCCTACTAAGGCCTTCCAACCTTTCATAGCCAAGTGGGTATAGGCCCCACATTTATGGCCCTTATATACCACTAAAACCCCAATTATCTTATCTAGGTTATTAATTATCAAATTAAAAGCAAAGTTCCCGGGGCTCAACAATGGTCATCACTCGTTTAAAAAACGCTTTGGGTTTTCTAGGGTGTCCCTTCGTCCGTTAAAACGGGACAGTCCCGTTTTTTTAGGGGACTGTCCCGGTGTCCCCACAACCCGTTCAGGGACGCTGTTTGTTCCGTTTTTGTAAATAACCCATTTTAGTGTACTCGTGGCTCGTCTGCCGTAAATTTCGGACTCGCTTTTCGTATACACTTTTTTGCTGGGGCCCTTTACTTTTCACGAAGAAGCGTCATCAGCAGGCGGAGTGTAGAGGGGGGGGGGGGGGGTTTTGGTTTCGGCATAGTTACACGAATTGTCCCCAGCCCCAACGAAGTTGCTGTCGTTTTGCAACCGAGAACATGATAACATAAACTGTGAATATCACAATAAATAAATACATTAATATTAATATTTTAAATTTTATAATTTACCCAAACAAACCTTCCTTGGGTCCTTGCTTTCTCAGATGTTTTAAAGCTGCCGTGAGAAAAAAATATAAAAACAAATTTTGAGTGCTTGCAAGTCTACTTCGCTGCTTATTTGTAGAACTAATTGTATTCAAACAGATAGAATTAAGTTCGCAATTCGATATTTAATTATTATTAGCAGCAATTTTATGGTGGGGAATCAATTTTGATTAGAAAACAAAATTTTTATTATAACCCACTTTTTCGAGATAGTTTTTTGTCTCGTACGCGTAAAGGGTAAAATGCCCCCGCCAAAAAATGGTTTTTAAAAGGACTTTCCTTATCTTTTTTAAAACACG
>JAMZAV010010090.1:0-24922 GCA_024449915.1 Sweltsa coloradensis
TTGTGGAATTTCCTTGGCCAGTTACATTGACTTCCTACGCGCAAAGATTAGTCAAACGCGTAACAAGATACTGTCAGTTTACCTCCCCTCAAAATTCCACAAAACCCCTCGCTCGAAAACGAAATCGTTCTCACGACTTTTTCGCAGCGCCTACGCCACCTAGCGGACTACAGTCGAAAGAAAAAAACGCAAACAATGCCTGGGAAATTGCTGTTTTTTCCTAAACGGTTGGCGATAGAAAAATTCTGTTGACTGGGTTGAAAAGCAAATTCATCAATTCAGGGCGATAGAGAAAAAGTTTTCTAAAATAAGAGTCTGGGGGTTTTTTTTAAAGTTCCATGAAACAGCGCGTGAAAACAGTTTTTTTTAAAAAAAATATTGCCATTTTAAAAAATTCATGCTAGATAAATGTATACATTTTCTTAAAATCCCGGCACTAGAGGGCTCTATAGAAAACCTTTAAACAATTGTAATTGCTAAAGGGATTTCTTTGCCGATCGTTGAGTAACTGCCGAGAAAAAACAGCAATTTGCTGGAAGTCACGTTATTTTCAAAATACTGCCTATTTTCACATGTCCTTATACTAGATCGGACCTTTGCGATAATCGTGATACCAAACATAAACCCATTTTGTAGCATATGAATATTAGTTATGGAATCCCCAATATTGACATTCGTGTCCGTTTGGCATCAAAACATCATAATTCTTTTATCTCCACGGTTCCCCGCGCCCAAAGTACGCTTTGCACCCAAACGCCGACGGTACGGGCGCGTTTGGAATTTTTCCCGGGTACAAGCACCGTAGGGGTTTTAGGGCCGTTACAATACTTTGGCCGGGGCGACGAGAACATTTTGAAATGCGCGTAATTTTGAAAAAAGTTTAAAACTTGCTGTTTAAATAAAAAAAATCTTTAAAAAAATGAATTTTCAAATTCACTTACAGGTGTGTAAAGTGCCCGTGCGGAGGGTTTAACGCGGGGGTCCAGACGGCAAAAATTTACCGTTTTCTTTTTTGGACATTGTTTGGATTTTCCATTTCCATTTTTTGAAATTTTTAGATGCGTGGTAGAGCCCCGAGGTTTGACAATTTGAAAGCCAATGAAATAGCGAACGTGTTTAAAACAAAAATTGCCCCCATATTTCTTTCCGATTGCGCGGGAAAAAAAACGCAAAAGTTTAGAAAATTTTGAAAATTTTGCAGTGCAACTTTAAAAAAATTAAAATTTTGGTTTTCCCTGTTCGATTTGGAACGACCAATGCTCGTTAATGTAGCGCAAGTATAAAGGAATTTAAATAAAATTGGTTTGAGCACCTGGGTTCGAACCCGGTTTCGGGCGAAGCCTTCGAGTTCAATCCGGGACACTTTTTGATAGTTAAAGTTTGCATTCAAGGTCACAAAAAGCAAGGTAAGTTGAAGACAGATATAGATTTCCCATTTCTCCAAATCAGCGAAGCGGAAAAAGGGGTTTGCGGTCAAACTCCAGGGGTCCTACTCCACCTAGCGCGTCTTACACAGTTGCCGTACTACTTTGATTTGTGCGAGTTGAATAGCAATTCACAAGGAATTCTGAGAAGTAAATTACTCCACGTGGAGTTGAAAAACTTCGTTGACCAACCCACATTCAGAGTTTCGAAGATTCACCCAAAATAGGGTGGCTAAAAGAATTCGGAAACTACAAAATAAAGAAAGAGGTTTCCTGTTTCAGGCGATTTGGCAACATCGTTAACTAGTTTAGGGGCGCACATTTTCGGAGTTAATAAGCGTTAAATTGGCTACAAGGATTACTTCTTTTGTACAAAATGCGTCTTTGTATGAAAAGTTTTGGGACTCTATCTGCTCAACTCTTAATATTTTTTTTAAAATTCACGAATGTCAAAAACCACTGTATCCGATCTTTAGGGAAAAATTGTCATACCAAACATCACGCATATGGTTACGTTTGAAGGATAGTCAAGGGGGAGACAAGATTGCAAGCGGGTCCGGTTTTGCACAGAAAAATCAACATTATTTTACAACTGCTTTTTTTGAAGACCTTTTTTGACGACTTTTTATGTCCCTACCATTTTGCTCTCTTTAATTTCAAACAAGATCAAACTTTCTAAAAAATTACTCAGACCCCTATTTCGAATGTCCTGAGCGCCAAAACGGCACTCAAACGTGGTTTGTAAAACCAAGGCCGATAAAAACGTCATTTTTCGTATGCATGCAAATGAAAAAACGTCATTGAAGGGGATATGCTTCAACGATTCGATTACCTTTGTTGTCTTTTAAGATACTTCAAAAGGGTTCGGCGATACGGCATAAAAATCTCAACCTTCGTTTTCAGATCTGGGCGCAAAAACCGCACATTAAAATTTGTATTTTCGTCAGTGTATTTTTTTACGAAATTTATACTGATACAACATATCTAGTGCGTTCGTAAACTACAAGAGGCTCCCAACAGAACAGACAAACACGTACAATCTATTTTTAGCTATGAAGTGATGTAATAAGTCAAGCTTTGATTGGGGGCTCTGTTTGGGGAACTATTTTTAAATCCAGTCATGAATGTCCATATAAAACTCCAGCATATGCACATGCACATCGATTAACATCATGACATAGAAGCTTTTTAGACAGCCTTAGTGCAATCGAGATAACATAGACTTCCACCAATATGGGGTTTGCCCGCCTTAGTGCAACAAAAGTATCGAGATGACAAAGACTTCCACTAATAGAATTAATTAATGTTTCATACTAGCGACTTCCTTTACGGTGGGCAGTGGCGGGCTTTGGGAGGGGGGATTGGGGAGGGGGGGGGGGCAAGTCAACTCAACGAACACTACGAGGGAAATCGTGGAGGACTAAAGGTGTGGGGGAGTGTGGGGGGGGGGGGGGGTGGAAGTGAGTTTTTATATCTAAACTGATTTTTCAGTGAAATTATTACTTTTTCAAGTACGAATCCGGAAATTCGAGGACTGTTTGACTGGACGCCGCAATGGACCTGTTTAGGAGGGGATGGGGTGGGGGGGGTTTGGAAATATAAATTAAGACATTTCATTAATATCTTCAGCCATTTCATTTTTGGGGTGTTCCAATGGCGCAGAGGGGTGCATCGGGGGGTTCTGGGGGTCCCAATACAAATTTGGGTTCGTTTCTTTTATAATGGTTGGTCCCTTTTTTGGAAAATCAAAAACCAAAATATTGTTTCTAATATAGGGTCGGGCAATTTTTGTCCGATCGGGTTTCCATTCTCGGGCTCTTTTAGTAGAACTGTAAAACCGGTCAAGCGCAGCCCAGGGGGTTTTTTTAGAGGGGGAAATTTCAGGTCAAAACAGTGATCCGGGCATTCCGTAACCCTTTTTGGGGCATTTTCGAAAATTTTTAATTTTTATTTTTCCTTCCCATTACGTCAGGGGCCGCATTCCCCGAAATACCTTCATTTCAACGTGGCCAAAAACTTTTTTGAATTTCTCAAAATAGTAGTTGGTCATTTTGGGGATAAATATGTTTTTTTTTATTATATCTTCCACTATTACAGTCCGATCAGGTACATCTCGGGCTCTACGGAACCGGAAAAGGACGAGGTTCATATTTTGACAAACCTGGAAAAGTGTCCCCGGAAAAACTTTTGTCCAGATTTATGAAAAAATGTGCAGTATGTCTGATCCCATCCATCTTTGGGCTTTGCGGATCTGCGCGGACGAGGCGAAAAATTTTGACGTACTGTAAAATTTTTTGTACCACATTTTTACAAAGGGCGCAATTATTGTCCGATTGGGTCCATTCGGACTCTACGGAACGGCGCAAATGAGGCTAAGATTTTTAACGTACCCGAAAGTTGCTCAGCCACGTGGTCTCAATTACACTGGTTGGGGGGGGGGGGGGGGGGGCTAAGTGGTGTTTTGGAAATGAAAATTAAGACATTTTCATCAATATCTTCAGGCCATGTCATTTTTGGAGCGATTCCAATGGCGTTAGGGGGTCGCATCAGAGGTAACGTCCCCAATAATTAATAATTTTTTTTTAAAATGGGGTTCATTTTTGGTAAATCCTAAAAAGATTTTTCTTTTAATAAGTCGGCATTTTTCGGCCGGGACAGGGTCCATCTTGGGCACTATGAACCGGACGGACAAGGCAAAAAAATTGTTCGTACCGGAAAAAGCGTCCCGAAAAAATTTGACGTCCCAAATAATTTCGAAAAATTGGAAAAGTGGATAAATTTTTTCTTTACACGCTGGTGACGGCGATTACAGTCTCCCAGAGTCCCGAAACAATTGTCCCAGGAAAACATTTCTCTCACATTTACCCCCCCCCCCCCCCCCCCCCAAAAAAAATCACATTTTTACACAAAAGGCGTAAAAATGATCCGTTTTTGAAAAATCCTTTTGCATCGTTCTTAGAGGCGGCAGGACAGCGTCCGGGGGCGTACTGGGAAAGTGTCCCGGAAAACAAATTAGTCCCGGGGACTTCGGTATAAACGACAAACGTTAGCCGAAAAACTCCCGTATCGCGGCCTTACGCGGACCGATTCGCGGTTTTGTCGCATAAACGAGGTTTTCCAACTACGAGCTATACGAGTACGAGGTTTTTCCACGCCCTCCGCGTAGCGGCTTCAAGCCGCGCGCTAGCGCGACTTTGTATACATATAGTGGAGTAAAGATTACTAACTATATTTAAAAATGTGATCCCAGCATAAAAATTTGCAATTATGTAGATTTGTAATAAGAAATTTGAAAATAACTGGCTCCAGGGACGGGGTCTTTTTATTTAACTTTTAATTAATTAGTTAATATTAATTAGTTAATTATTTTGACACGAATTTCGAAGGCGCAATAAAATTAGTCATGTTTGGTATAAATTAAGATAAATTTTTCACCTTATAAAGAAAAAAATTAAATAATTGAAAAAATATTGAAATATACATAATAGGTTATAGTTAAATATGTTGATTTTGCTGATTTTTTAGTCTAAAATTTCTTCTAACCAATGATATCACAGTGTTCACAAAAGAGCTGGTAACTTTAATTAATATATCTTTTTTCAATTTTCAATAATAGTAATTACAATATATTTAACACAAATTACAATATGGCGTACAGATGTATTTCTATGGTACAAAATACGATACTAACTTAAAAATTTAGCAATCTTAAAGCTTTTGTGATGGGTAATTCTAAAATAACTGGCTCCTAGCTAAGTGTTTAGTATTTAACTATTAATTGATTAATTAACATTTAGTTAATTTAGTCCTAAATTTTCAAAGTGAAGGCAAATTTGTAGTTGTTTGTTATCAATTAAAAGCATTTTTTTACCAACATTAAGAAAAAATATACATTGAAAAAAATATTTTGAAATATTTACATGTTATAGTTAAATATGTTGATTTTGTGATATTTTAGTTTTTGATCCAAAAGATTAACTTTAAAGTAAAATTTCTTCAACCAATGATAAAACACAGTTTTCCCAACAAAATAACTGGTCACTATAAATAATGTATCATTTTTCAATTTTCAAAAATAGTAATTTCAATATATTTTACACAAATTAACAAATTTTCTTAAATTGAAAAGTTACACAAACATTAGTGTGACGTATCAAAATGCATCATTTGACTTGTTTATATCAATCTTAAAGATTTTGTTATGAGAATTTTGAAAATCACTGGCTCCTGGCTGAGGTTTTGGGTATTAAGCGTCAACATTCGCTATATTAGTGTATCAAGCACTATCATCACGTGGGGGGATAGTGAAATGTGCCAAACGAATACTTCAATTAAGCTCCACCCAGAAAAAATAGCTCTGATGCTTGTTGGTTGTTGGTGCTTGTTGGTGACAAATGCTTTCATTTGAAAACCAAAAACATGAAAAATTTTACCTTCACTTTAATATTTTGGACAAATTAAGTAATTAATTTAATTAATCAATTTATATTTAAATACTCAAACCTCAGCCGGAGCCAGTGATTTTTCGGAATTTTATTACAAAATCTTTAAGATTGATACCAACAAGTAAAAATGATGCATTTTGCTACTTTCACACAACAACAACGTGTTTCTGTAAACTTTTCAATTTAAGAAAATTTGTTAATAAGTGTAAAATTTTTGTAATTTCTATTATTGAAATTGAAAATTGATATATAATTAATTATAGTAACCAGCTCTTTCTAAACACTGTGGGTTTTCATTGGTTAGAAAAAAAATTACTTTAAAGTTTATTTTTTTGGTTCAAAAACTAAAAATCTCATTGTCAACATATTTAACTATTATTTTAGATTTTATATTTCAAAATTTTTCATTGTATTTGTTTCTTAATGTTGGTGACAAATGCTTTCATTTGAAACCAAACATTGACTAATTATCTTCACTTTGATATTTTGGACACAATTAAAAAAAAATTAATTTAAATTATCAATTCATAGTTAAATACTCAAATCTCAGCCTGGAGCCAGTGATTTTCAAAAATTTTATTACAAAATCTTTAGATTTATATAAACAAAATCAAATGATGCATTTTGCTACGTCACACAACAAGTTTATGTAATTTTCAATTTAAGAAAATTTGTTAATTTGTGTAAAATATATTTTAATTACTATTATTGAAAATTGAAAAATGATACAATTTATTATAGTAACCAGTCCTTTTGTGAAACACTGTTCTATCATTGGTAAAAAGAAATTTTACTTTTAAGTTGATCTTTTGGTTCAAAAACTAAAAAAAAACACAAAATCAACATATTTAACAATTACATTTATATATTTCAATATATTTTTTCAATGTATTTTTTTCTTAATGTTGGTTAAAAATGCTTTTAATTGATCCCCAAAACTATAAATTTGTCTTCCACTTTGAAAATTCAGGACTAAATTAACTAATTAAAGTTAATTATCAATTAATAATTAAATACTAAACAATCAGCTTGGAGCCAGTTATTTTCGAATTACTCATTACAAAAGCTTTAAGATTGCTATATTTTTAAGTTTCTATCATATTTTGTACCATAGTTGACATCTTTACGCCATATTGTTATTGTGTTAAATAGATTGTAATTACTATTATTGAAAATTGAAAAATGATATATTAATTTTTGTTACCAGCTCTTTGTGAAAAACTGTGATATCATTGGTTTTGAAGAAATTTACTTTAAAGTTGATATTTTTGGGTTCAAAAAAAAAAAAAATCAGCAAAATCAACATATTTAAAATATAACTTATGTATATTTCAATATTTTTTCAATGAATTTTTTTTCTTTATAAAGGTGAAAAAAAAGCTCTTAATTTAAAGCCAAACATGACTTATTTATTGCCACTTTTAAATTCGTGTCACATAATTAACCAATTAATATTAATTAATTAATTAATTAATAGTTAAATAATAAGACCCCATCGTGGAGGCCCGTTATTTTCAAATTTCTCATTACAAAATCTACATTTTTGCAAATTTTTATGCTGGTATCACATTTTGCACTATAGTTTTGTTTGAGAAGACACCTTGATCGCACTAATATTTTCATATAATAATTGATAACAATATAATTATCAAACTTAAATGCAAATGTTTCGGGGCACTAAACACATGACTCGCTCAATCGTCTAAAAACGATTTTAAAGGTTTTTCTAGTCTAGTTGGCTTAGGCCCCCTTAAACACGACATGTGGGAGACCTGGGTTCAATCCCCGGGAAATATTTTGTAATTTCTGGATTGTATTTTTAAAATTATTAACATGTTTTGAAATGCATAAAACGCAAGTTAGTCTATCATCTGTGACAATACTATGGAAAACATATAGCCAGTACGAAATACGTGAAAATATTGCAAGGTTTTACTCAATCTCCAAGCGGAATTTGGGGTACCTTGAGCGTGCAAAATTCGATAAAACTTGGGCGCTGCATTTCCCCGCCAGACAAATAACAAACAAAAAATTTTTTCAAAAACAAAACCATTGTCACTAAAATAATTCCGAAACATAAGCAGACCATTTTTCAATTTATTATTCTTATAGGTTTAAATCGCAATGGATCCAGCTGATTTTGTTAGCAGTTCTTAGTAAACTCGTACCCGGATGTCATTTTTAAACTTTCAGCGCAATCTGTTCAGGGATTCGGCTGTTTTTGATGCGCACACACACACCCACACACACACACCCACACACACACACACACACACACACACACACACACACACACACACACACACACACTCATCATCCTCTCATCCTCTCACTCACTCACTGGCTTCACACGCTCACTCACAATCACACTCACTCACGCACAAAACACATGTGCACGTATTGGAGAATGGAGACCCTCTAGCCACCCTTCACTTCCACTTCTTCTTCCACCCCCACCCCCATCCTACTTAACCTCTCCTGGTCAACGGGTTTTTCGTTAGACCAGGAACGACTGAAGAAGGCAAAGCCGAAACGTCTCGTGAGTCGTGACTATTAAATTTTAGTGATTAGTTTTTGTATTAATTTTATTTTGTTAATCAATGCCCAAGTAGCACAAACTTATGGAAACCCTTTTGGCCAACGTAGGAGAACCAGCAGTGGAGCTTATGGACCACAGCCGGGTTTTGTGCAAGTGGACCGTATGTGGCTTTGGCACAACATCCCCGAAGCTTTCCATAAGCGGTAAACCGCCTATAGACCACAACCGGCCAGCCGCCTGTGGACCACAGCCCGCTAGCCGCTTATGGTCCACTGCCGCCCAGCCGCTTATGGACCACTGCTGGCTAGCCGCCTGTGGTCCATGAGCGGATGCCTGTAGCAAAACCCAGCAGCTTTGAGAGGAAATAAAATTCTTTTGAAAGCAAAATACCAGTCCCCGGCGGAGAACACTAACGCTATTGTTAGCAAACAGAGGAGGCACGCTATTTAATCATTGCAAAAATGTATATGAAAAATTATTATTGCTTATCATTCATTCGATTCGTATATCACATACACCAACTAGAAACAAGGTAAATGGTTATTTTATAGGAAGTAAGCACAAATTATAAATATCGCCAACAACCGTACTCGAACTCGATGCTGCGTGGCGTCTTGATAGTCTGGATCTGAAATGGCAGGTACCAAAAACCACTCGGCTCCCGGTGACACTGGAAGATTTAAAGGGGACTTCACGGGAAGATTGGTCCGCATGTACCAGGAATTTCCTCCCCTTTACCACCACCACCTTCCTCGGACGGGCGAGTGGACAAGAGGTAGATCGTATCTATCTAATAGCGCTCGACCCTTCTATTGATGGTCTCGAAACCATCCAATTAAAATTATTTTCGCTTGAATAGAGTTTAAATCCTTCCTCCTTTCATTACGTAAACTGTTGTAATTTTACCTTTTAAATCCCCTTTTTAATGTTAATGATTTTAACTTAAATGTTTCACCGAAGTAAAATCAACCGAAAATGTTTTGAATGCTAAAAATTGATTGAAAAAACTAAGAACTTAACAGTATAATATACAACACACTTTTTTCATCAGAAGTGCTAAGAATATTTTGTAAACATTGTTGGGTTCTCCATCAATTTTTGCGTTAAAAACTTTTTCGTGTTAATTTTTATTTCAAGGGAAAACATTAAAGTAAAATCATAAAACATTAAGAACACTTAAAAGGTAAATTACAACATTTTAGTAATGAAAAGAAAATTAATTTATCTCTATTAAAGGGGTTTTAGAGACCATCAATAGAAGGGTCGAGGATAGGTATAAGATCTAAATCTTGTGCACTCTGCCCGTCCGAGGAAGGTGGTAATGGTTGGTGGTAGGATAAAACGTTAAATAAATAAATAAAATAAATACATATTATTATGAGTATGACATGTCGTCAATTTCGTAAATTTAAAATCAAATGATGAAAGCCCAATCCTCAACATTTGTCACTTCATTGACTTCCCAAAAATTAAACGTTTTCAAGATCAATAGATATATTGAGACGTCATTTTTACTCTATACAGTTTTCTTGATTATATCAAAACATCAATATGGGGGACTGTTGCATGTTTTTATACCCGCCAACAGCCCCAAAAACTAATGCAATCGTAATACAAATCTGTGTGAAAAAGCATACGCGCGGTAGAAGTAACCCCCAAACCTCCAGTTGAGCGCTTCTCCGCCAGAGCGCATATCTGCAACTTTTAGAGGCGAATCCTGGTACCGGCGGACCAATCTTCCCGGTGAAGTCCATTTTAGGCGTGCTAATCCAACTCATGTAGAGGAGGCGCGCATACATCGCCCTTGACGAATGTCACCATGTTTATTATATTCTTTATTTATCTACCAATGAGATTTACTTTGGGACAAAACGAAATTGTCAAAAAGCGTTGCTAATACCAATAATGTAACGAAACGCTCATTGAACATATACCATGTTTGATTTATTTTATTGAATGACCTTTCAACTAGAACTTCGTTTTGGTTATTACTTAGTTAAGAAAGATGGGTAATACAACGGAGACAATACAATTTATCTCATACAATTAATTTGAAATAATTGTTGCGCATGTTGTTATGATAGTCACGTAAAAATAATTATTATAATTTGAAGTATTGACTAATATTAGGGTACCCCCGGCATGTTTATCTTTCCACAACGCAAAATAAAACAGTGATTCTTCTTCAGGTATAATTACAGTTGAAAACATGAGAACATAATTTATTATTAAAAATATGGCAACAACTCTTTAAACCCCGGAAATATATTATAAAAATCACACACTGAACTATAACCTGGGTTACTTTGTATTAATCACGATATTCGGAGAGCTCCGTCCCCTTTTCTCAAGCATCGGCGGACGGGCATGGATGCTTGAAAAAGGGAGACGGAGCTATCCGAAATATCGTTATTAGTAAGTAAGTAACCCAGGCTACAGTTCAGTGTGTGATTTTTAATAATTTATTATATTATTATATATTTCTCATGGTTTTTAGTATTTACGTACGGAATACGTTCGCGGATTAATATCGTGTTCATTACGATGGTTTGGATTGATTGGATATTGCTTAACGTCTATATTTATGCAACTTATGGTAATCGAGACGAAGGGAGGGACGTAAGGGATGACGCGGGGGGACAAGGGGGGACACTGGAAGGCTGTGTGGTCAGAACCAGCCACAAGCATATGGGGTTCCCCCAAAGTCGATGGTTTTAACCATAAGATATACTTGATATGACCCGTAAAAAATAGTATCAGTCCTGTAGTGTAGGAGTAATACTAAATAGTGTCAATTATTTTATAGCAATGTATATACTCGCATTCATTTATATGTTGTTCAATTTATACAAACAAAGTAACGTATCAAAGTCGTTTAATTTTTGTGGGATTTTTTTACGTAAAATACATTATTGTCTATTCTATTTTAAAAATTATTAGTGGAAACAAATCTTTATTTTAACAAGGACAACGTTTCAGAGAAAAACAGCTATTTCCGTAACTAGGTAAATAAAAACAAAAAATCATAATATTAATAACACATTTAAACAAGCAAGAGTAGTAGCCAAGATAGACAAAATATTAACTATAACAAATGGTCAAATAAAGTGAACTAATCCAGCTGTTTACAAACTAATTCCTATTTATTTATATTTTGTGCTTATGGATCGCTTATGGTCCACTCGCACTGAACCAGCAGCTGGTTTTGTGCATGTGGACCGCTTATGGTCCACTCGCACTCGGCCAGCAGCTGGTTTCGTGCATGTGGACCGCTTATGGTCCACTAGCACTGCCAGCAGCTGGTTTATGGTCCACTCACACCGATCCAGCAGTTGGTTTTTGTGCTTGTGGACCGCTAATGGTCTACTCGCACTGTACCAGCTGCTGGTTTTGAGCCTATGGACCATAAGCGGATTGCTTATGGATCGGGATTTGCAGCAGTAAACCCCTTAGGACCCCAAGTGGCAATAATTTTGTGTTGTTGGGTGGCAGCCACCTCATCTACGACGCTGGTAAGCTGTCGGGCTCCCACTCTATCCACATCAGGGCGCCTAATTTTGAAATTCCGAGGGGTGCTCAACTTTTTGGAGAAGGGACCAAAATACGGGGGGTTTGGGGGGCGGAGCCCCCCAACATAGCGCCGCAGGCGAAAATTTTGAAAATCACGTTTTTTTGAGGGCATTTAGTGCGTTTTAGACAAAAATATGGGGCTGGATGCAATACCGAAATACTGTAGTTATTGTACCGCAAAAACTAGAAAAATACCAACAAGAAAAAATTTGGGAAAACTAACGAGATAGATCATCAGGTTACCAAAATAATGCAATTTTTTACAGTAAAAAAATAGAAAACCGTAAAAAAAATATGAAAGTGCGAGATAGACCATGTTACAACCATCGAATATGCATAAACACTAGGAAAACGCCAAGTCCCGCCGCGTTGATGGATGAGCTTTTTTGTAAGTTTTTAGTTTGCGTAGGACCCCTTTTCCATTGCAAGTGCTTTGAATACATTGTAGGTGATTGTTTTCAAGTTTCTATTGTTTCTTGTTAATTGGTTTTTATAAACCTAAAAAAAAAATCATATTAAAAACCCTTTTTTTCATTGATTTTGTTTTACTTTTTCAAATTTTCTTTCAAAAGTTACTACATTACCATGACCTTAATGTCCATGTGAAATATGAACGTTTTAGGGCCCCCTCCGTTTGGTCAGAATAGGCCCAAATGTCACGAAAATATCACACTAAAAATCGAAAAAAAATCGAAAAGTACGTATTCATGAGAAAAAAATTTTCGATTATAACCCAAACACGTGGCACGTTAAGTTTAGAGACTTCGAAGGTTCCTTCTAATTTTCATCAAGATCGCATATGCCGTTGCCCGGAATCGTGCGAACAAAAAAGACAGAAAAAAAACAAACAAACAAACAAAAAAACATTGGAGCTAAATTTTTTTAGGGGTCAGTGAAATTGAAGTCTTCGTTTCGCTCATCCAATTTCGTTCGCGATCGCGTCCAACAATCATGAGCCTTCCTTCCTGCATGACTCAAGTGAGTTTGACGTTTGACTAGCTCTAGCATAGCATATCAGTTCTCAGCGCGAGCACTGTCGAGTGTCGAGCATGGCCACTCTTTTGGTGGGGATTCCGGTTCGAGCATATGGAAGTGGAGAAAGGCATGTGTACAAGTGAAAAATAGAAACCTTTTTTTTTAATTTTTAATATGTACCTCAAAACTGAGATAGTTATAGGCCTAACTTTTATTTAAGTCAGGATTTTTGGAGGGGTGCGCAGCACCCCTCCAAACAATCTGAGAGGTGCTTCAGCCCCTGAGCACCCACATAATCGGCGCCCCTGATCCACATTGAGTGTCCAGCGGCCATTTGTGTGCAGTGCTATTTCACCGCTCTTCATTCGAGCGGAATAAGTGGTCTCGTCAACCTGGCGTGCGCCAGAACAGCGATGCAAAACAGCCGGACAGCGATGCCGATACAGAGGCTCCACTCCATTCAATATAGTAGAAAAGTAATTTAAATGTGTCGCGGGACCACATTGTTAGTTTTGATTTCTATTTGGCAACGTCGAGATACATGTATCTTGGTGGTGGGTCCAAAGTTGTGACGAAGGTATAATTGGTACATGAGTCGGCCTGTTTGTAAATTTAGTTTCTTTGAGGGATTAGCACTGCCCTCAAAATGCTGCAGAGGACTCTATATATATAGAAAGAGAGTAGTAGAGGTAGCTGCCATAGTAGAACACATAAAAATAAAAATAAAAACACAGACAAATCACTAAATAGTCACGAGACGTTCCGGCTTTGCCTTCTTCGGTCGTTCTGGTCTACGAAGCTGTTGACCAGGAAAGGTTAGAGTAGGGGAAGAAGTGGGGCTTAAGGGTGGCTAGAGGATATATATTTTTTAAAGTAGGTTTATATTATATATAAGAAGAAAGAGCCGTTGTCGAAAAGAAGTGCCCCGACCAGATATCGAGCCCGGGTCCTCCGCCTTTACGCAGAGAGGCGTGGAAACTATCGAGCCACTGGATACACCCACATCTGTTCTCAATTGCTTGTGTGATAATATATTTATGATGATTGTCTCTAGTAGAAGACTGCTATTCTGCAATCATGTACTACAAGAGCGCCAAATAAAGACAATCACTTACTCAATGACCATGAGTTGGGGGTATAGTGTGAAATAGCAAACTTTCAGCATAAGCCTGCTGTAAGGACAGGGTAAGGTCTAAGGACAGGGTGCATGGTAGAAATAGCAATAGTCGAAAAGATGTATCCCGACCGGGGATCGAACCAACTCCCTAGCCTATTGGGCTAGGGATGCAAATGTTACCAGGTACTCAACACATGACGCGTTGACCCAGTTAAATGATTCACATTCACATTCCACAGTCAACTGGTGTATCACACACATAAAAAAAATGGCCATAAAGAACCAATTGTGATGATTTGAATTTATTACCGGTATTAATATTTAGAATATAATTTTTGAAGTTCACGCTATTATTTTTTTAATGAAAGAAACCCTTTATTTCATTGATTGGGAGAACATCTCTGCTTTATTATATGGAAATCAATCAAGATGAAAAAAAGTTTAAAGAAGTTTGCATAATGGCATGTACACTTTGCCAGTTTCTGCACCGGTCATCATTTCGACGCGGTTTATCTCAATTTGGCAAGAACCTTTTACTAGTATTGTTCGCGAAAACCTACAAGTACAACAATCCATACATATAACTAGGAAAACGCTAGAAGTCCCGCCGCGTTGATGGATGAGCTTTTTTAAGTTTTTAGTTTGCGTGGGATATCTTTACTTTTGCAAGTGTTTTGCTTTGCTGCCTATGCATTGTAGGTGATTGTTGTCAAGTTTCTATTGTTACTTGTCAAATGTTATTATTTACCGAACAAAAACTTATATTAAAAGCTTTATATCTATGGATTCTGGCTAACTTTTTCAACTTTTTCTTTCAAAAGGTACTACATAACCATAACCTTAATGTCCATGTATAATATGAACGTTGTAGCCCCACCTGTTTGGTCATAATCGGCCCAAATGGCACGAAAATATCGCACTAAACCGTAAAAAACTTATATTAAAAGCTTTATTTCTATGTATTCTGGCTAATTTTTTCAACTTTTTCTTTCAAAAGGTACTTCATCACCATAACCTTAATGTCCATGTATAATATGAACGTTGTAGCCCCACCCGTTTGGTCAGAATCGGCCCAAATGACACGAAAATATCGCATTGAAAATCGAAAAAAATCGTTAAAGTACGATATTCGTGAGAAATATTTCTTCGATTGTACCCAAAAACAATACACCTCTAAGTTTAGAGATTTCGAAGGTCCCCTCCAATTTTCATCAGGTTCGCTTATGCCGTTTGCCCGGAATCCTGCTAACAAACAGACAAAAATACACAAAAAAAACCATTGGAGCTAAATTTTTTTGGGGGGTCAGTGAAATTGAAGTCTTCGCTTGGCTCATCCAATAATTATAAGTACTAGAAAACGCTCAGTTGGACGCGTTGTTTGATAAGCGAGCACGTGCTATAGCTAGACCCACATTGCACATTTTTTTTAATTTTAAAATTTGCGACGTTCGCTGTCCAAGGGGCCATGTTCCCAATACTAGGGAAAACGCTAAAAGTCCCGCCGCGTTGATGGATGAGTTTTTAAAAATTTTAGTTTGGTGGGGTACTTAACTTTTGCAAATGTTTTGCTTTTCTGCCTAGTATTTTAGGGGATGTTTTAGTTTCTTTTGTTATTTTCAAATGTTATTTTTCCGTAAAAAAACTTTTATGAAAAACTTTTTTTCTAGGATTCTGGGAATTTTTTCCCAATTTTTTTTTCAAAAGGTACTACATACCTACCTTATGTCGAGTATAATAGAACGTTGTAGCCCCCCCCGTTTGGGCAGAATCGGTCCAAATGGCCAAAAATTTTACATAACCCTAAAAAACTTATATTTAAAAACTTTATTTTTATGGATTTGGCTAATTTTTTAAAATTTTTTTTTAAAAAGGGGGATACATCCCCTAACCTTAATGTCATGTATAATAGAACGTTGTAGACCCACCCGTTTGGTCAGAAGGCCAAAGACCCGAAAATATCGCACTAAAATCGAAAAAAAACGAAAAGTACGATATTCATGAGAAATATTTTTTCGATTGTACACAAAAAAATTTCACCTCTAAGTTTAGAGATTTCGAAAGGGCCCCCGCAATTTTTATCAAGATCGCTTATGCCGTTTTCCCGGGGAATCCTGCTAACAAACAGACAAAAATACAAAAAAAAAAAAAAAAAAAAAAGGGCTAAATTTTTTTGGGGGGGGGGGGGGGGGTCGGTGAAATTGAAGTCTTCGCTTCGCTATCCAATTTTTTATTATTTTTATTTTTTGCCAAGGAATTTGGGTAAACCCGTGGGTAAACTTTACTTTGTGGATAAAATCCACCCCTAATCTAGAGGACCTTTACATCATTCCCTTGGGAAAAAAATTTTAACACTTGGTAAAAAAATAATCCCTGCTTCCACGATAGATTTTGATTACTTTTAGGGGGCAGGGATAGGGCCAAAAACCTCGTGCGTTTTCGTTTGACATGGTAAAAGTTTCTTTTGTTAAAAATAATTTTTATCTACACATTATCGGATCAAAATAAAATTTAAAAATCGTGACCGGATGGGCATTTTTTTAATGATTTTGGGACCTCAGATTTGTCGCCGTTTAGTTAAAAAAAAAAATTTCGATTACTTTTAAAGTAACTTTTTAAAATTTTTTAACGAAATGGCATTTAATCCAGACGAAGATTGCGGATGGTCCCCAAATTTTAACTCGATCCGAACCCCCTTCAAAGTTAGGGGAGACATACAAAAAAAAAAAAAAACAGTGACTATTTTTTTCCCGGGAGAGTAAAAAAGGAAAAAAGCCGTTCGCCCTTAATAAAAAAGGAAAAAAAATACATTTTATACCCCAGTGAAGCTCGGGGGTTGAAGGTATGATGACGTTTTTTCTCCGAATGCATTCATTTTTTTTTGCGGCCAAACAAGTATGGCGAGTGACTGCAACGCAACGCAATGCCCCTCTTAGAAACCCACCCAAGATTACACAGACGTCCCTTTACTTTGACACGAGCGAGGTGTTACGCGACTGGGGAAGGAAACTGACAAGAGTTTTGCTTGAATCATCGGATTAATCATCGTCGCGTTAAAGAGTTTTCATTTTATTCTGCACGCTCGAATTTATCGTTTAAGTAAGTAAAAACGCTCTGGAAAAAAATTTAAAATATTAAGGTGAACCCTAAATGCACAAAACACGGGCCCTTTTTTATACTGAACAACAGACAAAAAAACCAAAAATTTGATTGATGTAAAAAAACACTACTATCCCACGATGGTTTCGCACATATCAAACTCCGGAAGCCCCCGAAACGTACCCCGGATGGGGTCGATTTTATGCGTAACCATCTTGAAAAGTAGTAAAAAGGAGGTTTTTTTTCCAATAAAAAATTTTTTACTTTGGGTAGTTACCCATCTAATCCTTGTAGAGGATTTACAATAGGGTTTTTGGGAAAAATGTTTAAAATTACATTTAAATAAAAAAATAGTTCCCATAGGGGGCTATATAAATAAACTAAGAAATAATCAAAAATAATAAAAAATACGTTTAATTTTTCCACTTAAATTTTAAATTTAAAAGAGATAAATAAAATAGGTATTTTTTTAAAATCCATGGGCCCCCTATTCACTAGTGCACGGGGTTTTGAAACCCTGGACATTTTAAATTTTTTTTATTGCAGTAGGTATCTTTGAAGGCCTATATTTTTTTTCTTCTAGGTATTTTTGGGAACTGAAAAATATGCTTTTTTTAAAAAAATTTGATTTCAGCTTGTGTTTAAAATGGTTTACAATTTTTTATATTTTTTATTTTTTGTGGCCCAAATTTTTGTAAAGTTTTTTAGTTTTTTAGATGAATTTAATTTGTAGTGGTTTTTTTTTTGAGGTATAGGGAACTGTCCCTTTTTACCAAAATTTTAATATGTCCCTATAATAACCTTTAAATAACCCACCAGTAAAATTTTTTTTTGCGTCCCGGGTTTTTTAGCCCCTAACTGTGAGCAGGAAAAATTTTAACCGGGCTTTGCGCCGGAAAAAAGGCCTTCGCCCCTTTCGGTAGGAGTGACGTGAAAACGTTTAGGTTTGCCGAGGGGGGCGAGCTGGCTTTTTTGGCCCAAAAAGTTTCCCCCCCTTTAACCCCACGGGGGTTTAAAGTCACAACCCAAAAGGGGCGCGGACTTTAATTTTTGCGCGGGAAGTCAAAAAACCCCGGGATTTGAAATGCATAAATTCAAGATTTTTTTTTGAATAGTTTATTTTAATTGCGATGTTTATTAAATTTAATGTTACGAATTACTAATACGTAAAAGATATATTTAAAACCAAGGCCAGTTCCCTATTGTGTGTGATATGTTTATTTTGACGGGTGTTGTGAGAATGGATGTCGCTGTTGAGGGTATGTTCATTGGGTTGTTTGTGTATGTACAAGATGGTTTGCATTATGTATAAGCTGTAGAATGTTAATATCTTATGTTTTATAAAGTGTTCTTTACAGTGAGGTTTTATGAAAGAGTCTTTTCTTTGTCTTAGACCCAGAATGATCCTGAGAGCTTTTTTTGCAATGTGAAAATGTTTTTGCATTTGGGGAACCACCCCAGAATTCTACTCCATATCTGAGATGAGATTCAAAGTTGCGGAATATGCTATTTTAGCTGTTTTAATATTTGAAATTGATTTTATAATCCTTAATGCATATATAGTAGAGTTTAATTTTTTAGACAATTTTTCACATTGTTTGTTCCAATTTAGATGTCATCAATCGTTAGGCCAAGAAAATCTGCGAGATTAGTCTTTTTATTTTTGTGTTTTTCTCAGCGTTGATAGTGAGGGTTTGTTGTTTTTCTTCCTCTTTGATGTTCTGGTTGCCAAACATGACAAATGTGGTTTTGTTATAATTTAGTATCAGATTGTTTACACTAAACCACTGGTTTGCCACAAAAGCTGTTTTTCCGATTGTGTTATAAGTGATTTTACACAGCTAGCTCTGATGGTGATGCTTGTGTCATCCGCAAAGGCTGTGAGTTTTTTATAAGGTGAGCAAAATCATAATGAATATAATAAAAAGAAGTGGCCCTAGTATGGATCCTTGTGGCACTCCGCAGGTAATTTTTGTTGGTTTTGATAAGTATTTCTGTTCATTGTTATCTTCATCCATGGCAGTTAGCTCTACGTATTGTACACGATTTGTTAGATATGACACAATCATGTCTAGAGCTATACCTCTTATGCCGTAGAATTGAGTTTATCTATAAGTATTTTGTGATCTATACAATCAAAGGCTTTTGATAGATCACAAAATACTCAAGTACAAGATCATTACATTTTTCCCTTCTATTATATTTTCTATAAAATTTTGAATAGTTCCTAGGGTTGACCTGTTTTCCTAAACCCGTTTGTTTATCTGTAGGAGGTTATTTTTTTCAACAAACAAATGTTATTTCTTTAAGTATCAATGTTTCTAGGATTTTAGAGAAAGCTGGAAGGAGTGAAATTGGTCGATAATTACCTATTTCATCTTTGTTGCCCTTTTTGTGGAGTGGTATAACTTTAGCTATCTTAAGGTGTCACAGGCGTTAAGCATAATCTTGGAGATGAAACGGACATGGGTGAGGGGATTGCGGGAGAGACGTGTTGGGGGAGGGCCCAGAAGTTCCGCTCAAAATATTTTTAATTTGTCCCCAATAGCGAGCCGTATTTTGCGGCGAGGCAGTGGGATCTGTTTTGTACTGCAGAAAGGTTTGAGAGGACGCGAGATGCGCTCACACATTGCCCAAGGTCGCACTGAGATCAAACCCCATTCACGAGCTGGCGTAAAATGACGTGTCGTCCATCAAGTATAAAGAAGGTTTACATTCACATACTAATGTTTTATCTCGAGTGTAACGAACCCATCACATAATGTGAGGAAATCCAAAAGATAATTCAATAAATGTTTAGTTTTCGTCTCTATGCAATGATCATTATTCTATGGAATGAGGGATTGCAAATAAAGAACAAAAGAACATTACGCGACATTTGAAATAAGTATAATGTTATTATTATTCTGAATACAGGCTAGACCATCAACATAAAAATATTGTCAATAAAATTTGACGCGCTTGGGTTCGAGTCCAGAACAATCTGGTCACAGGATACACACCACTCAACTGCTATAACCTAGACCCGGGTAAGATCCCCGGTCAGGACACAAGTTTTATATTATTGCTATCACTGCATTATTATATGCTAGCATACGATACTACAATAATAATCAGTGCATGGTTTGACAACAATAGTCCTAATTATAATCGTAACAATAACACTGTTGTTGGACTAAACAAACCTAAGAAAAAAACTTCAGTCAAGATTGCCGGTTGTGACGGGATGGATTCAGAACCCGAGACCTCCCGTACAAGTCAAGCGATCGAGCCGCTTGGCGTAACTAGCCCTTATTTTTCGGGGAGCGAACATTGTTGTATCCTTCAAAGATCAATGGTCAGCACAACTAGTGAAAGGGGTATGTGGGTACAGTGACACTGTAGTACAGTCAGCGCCAGAACCGACAAGGCTAATTCGAAATAACCTTATAATTTATTATGGCCTCGTTGCTGTAAAGTCACTGTTTACACATTCTAAGAACTGATGGACTCGAATCCACATCAGTAAACCTGCCTACAGCGGAAATCGAAACCCTGGACCTTCTGCATATAGGATCAGAGCCTCTAACCACACGACCAACGAGTTCATACTTTAACGGATACAGTAGAAACCAATACAGAAAAACTTGTAATGAATACAATTGAAAACAGTGTTTTAACCACTAATTTGGTTTTAATGTGATAGGCTATTGCCGCTATAGGCTATATTCGCGTTGATAAATAAATACATTTTTGTAGGGTGCCCGTTGTAGGGTATACACATCAGATTTAACCGGTGTGACCCTCTTCAACTATAGGTATATTGCGGATAGGACAATTTGTGAAGGGATGTCCGAGGGCTATTTAAGAGGACTCAATCCCTTGCATTCGCATTAACGACTGAGGAAAACATCGGAATAACCCTTCAGTCAGGATTGCCGGTTACAATGGGATTTGAATCCGGGACCTCCCGAATCAGAGTCGAGCGCTTAGCGCTCGAGCCAACACCGGCCAACACTGTCGGTTTCGCGTTGATGGATGCTCACCGCTCTCTTTTAGTTTATCGAGAACGATTCTCTTATGTTTATTTTGAGTTTTGAGACTCTGAAATGCATCGTTGTTTGCACCGTTCCGTTCACGATTCACACTTACAAACACCCAATGTAACAGATAGCGGGTGGACCCTATATGACCAAATGGGTGTGAGTCACGCGTCTTCTCGCTTACGTCCAGTATGTGCTGTTCATGCACTTTCGCCGACAAAGACCAGACATCACCCGCGAGTGTGTGTGTGTGAGAATAATATCTTACTATTGCCAGAGCAATGCTTGCTGCTGGAGGGGGGAGGGGACAGCTGTGGACTAATTTATTGCGTTTATTAGAATCAGCAGCCTTGATTGATATCTTTCATGTGTACGTACAGAGGATATGCCTGTGCGAATACTGCTTGCACAATGATCGGATGAAGATTTTCTCACGTGAGTAGACCTTTAACGTTCTGATTTTTTGGGGTGTAGTGCCCACAATGTTCACCATTTGTATTTGATTATATCGAAACTTAACTATCACACGCCAATTATAATCAAATATAACTACCAAATAGATCGAATTCATGACGCCGTCTCCAATGCTCATTTGGTAAGAGCATCCGCCCCGACCGCCCGGACAGCGGGAGACCGGCCGGGGTTCTTTTCCCAGTGGAGACAATTTTAATACAATATAATATGTAAGATAAAGATATCTTGTGTTGACAGTCCACCAATTTTTCTCCCAGAAATGATTTTGGTACTCAAACAAATGAATGTGTGGCCATGTAAAACAGACCACCCCATGCTCAAGACACCAGAGTTCTCGTAATGAACCAAATTCAATTGCCAAGTAATTTTTTATATGATTTTGAGTTTAAAATTTTTACTTTTTTACCACGAAAATGGTTGGCTTGGCGTTTGTCAACAGGCGAAATGATCTGACTGACTTCTTTTCAATGGGAAACTAGAGAGAAAGAATGAAATGCTTGGCTCAACTTCTATATCTCACAGCATTCACAGCCGAAGACTTTTGAAGGAGAGCTTGGCTGCCGTTTTGTTTTTACAAATTTTTGTATTTGGAGGTTATAGAATCGATTTGTTTCCATATTTTTACATTGTCTGTCTGTTAATTCCAGGTCGTTATTTACATTTTCATTGTACTAGGCCACGGTCTTTACTGCACGCTAATGATTCTCGTTTTATGGTTAAAAGATTTCATCGTAGTAACCGTTTAAAAACTTAGCTTCGGAAATTATATGAACCTTTTCCGTCTTCAGGTAACTCAGGTCATTCAACACCCAAAAATAATAATTATCAAAAAACATGTAAAAGCAAAGACAATTTCTATGATAGAGCAAGTTTGAAAGACAAAATTACCATTTGAAGCTGACAAAGTTATCTAGATAAATTCACTAATGACGATGACGTGGCAACTCTACATAATGTGTCGTCGATCCGCTATTTATGTCATCTGTATGTTGGTTAGGTACTTGCATGGCACAATAGACAATATTCACAAATAACAATGATGCGTGATTGGCACGTAAAAAAAGTTAAAACTTGTCACGCATACGCTGTCAGGAGCCAGTTAACACGATGCATGGCTTGAGAATAATATCTTACTATTGCAAGAGAAATGCTTTCTGCTGGCGAGGGGAGGGGGCAGCTGTGTACTAATTTATTGCGTTTATTAGAATCAGAAGGCTTTAAATCAGATCTGCATCGATCCACGTCGTTCTTAAAAGGCACAAACAAAACCTAGATTAATATCTTTTATATGCACAGAGGATATGACCATGCGAATACAGCTTGTACAATGATCGGATTTAAATTTTCTGACGTGAATAGACCTTTAACGTTCTGATTTTTTTGGTGTAGTGCCTACAATGTTCACGATTTGTATTTGATCACACGCCAATAATAAAATATAACTACCAAATAGACCGAATTCATGACGCCGTCTCCAATGCTCATTTGGTAAGAGCATCCGCCCCGACCGCCCGGACAGCGGGAGACCGGCCGGGGTTCTATTCCCAGTGGAGTCAATTTTAATACAATATTATATCTCGTATTGACAGTCGTGTAAATTAAACACATAATGATTCCAAACTGGAACACTATTTAACTTTACATTTTTAAATGGCCATGCGCAATTCAATCCGAGTACATTGTGACGTGGATACTACAGCTCGTGCAACAAGATTACGCGCGGATAGAACCGAATGATCCGGGTTCGACTCCAAAACGAGTAATTTTGACTGTTATAATTTGACACGTATCATACTAGGCTAACAAAGATTGCGTTCCGTTACATGCTGTAATGTAAATTTATTTTCACATCATGTGCGAAGCGTGATCCAAATATGAACATATGACCGTTGCAGATCATACTATATTTTAGCATTTTCCTTCGAAGTTATATCGTATGCACGATTATGATTATGCTGTGTACGTTTCTTATTGGGCTCCGCGTGGAAAATAATATGGTTGATTCAAGCATAACAGCTTACACAAAGAACACAATGTATTACTGTTGCCGTGTTCATAGCAAAACAGTAAACATGTATTATGCATTGAGTGGTGTTCAGCATTAGCTGAACAGTTTTACTCTGTGGCCAATGAAATTGTTATTTCGAACATAAATAACCATTCTGTCACTCAAAAGGTCGTATCGCGAGAGTGCGCCACTTGCTGGGGCTAAAAAGGCCTAAAATAGCTACAAAACATGCATTCGAATTTCAGTAGTTTAGCGGCTACTACCCATACGATTTTGATAATTTTTTTTTTTATTTTGAAGATAAATGTTGAAATTAGAACTTATGTTTTGTACTTTTTCCATAAAATGTTTTGTATTTTTTTTATAAAGCTCTAAAGTGAAGGTAAATTTTCAAAATTTTGACCAAGTTCTCAATTTTTATAAGACCATATTATATACAATTTCGAAAATCGACAAAACATAAGTCCTGGTAAATTTTATCGTGAATAAAGTAAAAAAAAAAATATGTCGTTATGACAGTTGTGGACCGAGTTCTAACTGAAATGCTGGGACACTGCATCGCACCGATATTATAGCTACTCCTGTGCAACCTTAAGCTTATCTGGGAAAATTCCTTTCGCTATACATTCGTTGTATATTATGTGCAAGTGGGGTCACTATATGTTTACTGCATTTTTTTTATTAATGAAGTAGGAATTTCGTCAATCCCAGAGGATTTCTTTGATTTAAGCTTTGAGATGATTTTTGTGATTTCTATGTGGTCTGTAGGCTGCATAAACATTGATTTTGTAGTGTCTATGTTCATGGTTTGTAGGTACGCAAGGTAATCCTTTTCCTCATTTAGTTGGTTATTTGTTGTAAGAGTTTATTTGCTGCCGTGGCAAATTCATTGTTGAATAAGTTGGATATCTGTGTTTGATTTGTGACGATAGAGTTGTTAATTTTTAGTGAAACTTTTTTTTTCATTGCTGTTTTAGATTTATTTGTGTGCTTGTTTATTAATTTGCCATATCATTTGAGTTTTTTCTTCATTTCTGCTACCTTCAATTTTTTTAGTGATATCTAGAGCCTTTGCTGCTTTTATTACTTTGTTGTAAATCTTTTTATATTTAATGTAGTGCATTTAGTGATAGTGTTGTGAAAATATTTATTATCAGAATGACCTTCAAGTTGCTCTAGAAGTTTTATCCTATCGTGAGCCACGGTTGTTTAATGAAGTTTGTATTATTTTAGTTATTTTTTAGAAGCAGTA
>JAMZAV010010091.1:0-23060 GCA_024449915.1 Sweltsa coloradensis
AAAAATTTTCAGTTTTTAAAAAAAAAAAATTTTAAAAATTTTAAATTTTCCCCCAACCCCTTGTTTAAAAAAAATTAAATTTTATTAACTTTTTTTTAAAACGATTTTGCCAAAAAACCAAAGGGCAATTCAATCGGAAACGAAGCTTGCGGATGGTAAAAAATTTCAACTCGTTTCCAGCCTCGGTTTCGCCCGCTAAAGCCAAAAAAAGCTGCCCGCGATTTTCCGTTGCAGGTAAGGTACTTTGTTTTTAATGAAAATTTCCATCTACACTACTTAGGGGATAAAAAATAAAATTAAACATATTCGTGCCCACGGACATTCTAAATATTTGGCCACCTCAGATTTTGTCGCCGTTTAGTTTGACTGGGAAAAACGTTTAAGCCCGCCGCGTTGTTGGATGGCAAATTTGGGTGAATTGAGCTGCCATGTTTTTCGGATTTTTTGTTGTTCTGTGAAAAAATCAGACTTTGTTGAAATTTTTTTAAATTAAATAAAATTAAAAAAAAAATTAATTTTTTTTTTAATTAATCGAAATTTTTTAAAAAAAGGAAAAAAAATCGAATATTAAAAATTTTCATAGAAATAATTTATTCGTTCGCAAAAATTTTTTACACAAAATATTTAATTCCTAAAATTAAGTTTCTTGAAAAATATTTAATGGATAAACCCGTAGGTGTTTAACAAAAAAATTAAAAAAAACGAAAAAATTGCGTTTTTCATAGAAATAATTATTTGATTCCTCAAATTCACACGAATATATCAATTAAAAAATTAAGGGTTTTTGTGAAAAATCATTACAATCGGTAAAGCATGTGAAGATAAAGTCGAAGAAATTTTTTTAAAAATCAAAAAAAACGTAAATTGCGATTTTTCATGAAAAATATTTTTAAATTTGCCTAAAAAACGTGGAGTTCTTATTTTCAGAGATTTCGAAGGGCCTCCATAAAATTTCATTGAAATCGGAGTAGGGTTTTAGCCGGGAACGTGTTAACGACAGACAAAAATACAGAATGAAAGAAAAAAAAAAAAAAACATTCCGGTTTTTTTTACTCCTTGTAGTAAAAGGAATCTTCGTTTTCGCTCACCCCAAAAAAAAAAAACTGTCGTTTAAAACTTTAATGTAATTTTTTAACTTTTTGAAACGATTTGCCCCAAAACCCAACAGAAACCCCGCATAGTTGGTAGTAAGGTTGAAAAATTTTTAGGTCGACAGAAAAAACGGTGCAAACCTTTCAAAAGCATAACAGAAAAAAGGGATTTTCGAGCCATAAAGTCAATAGGACGCTGCTTCGCTGTCAACTTTTCCCAAAACATCTTTGCATTGTACTAATTCACGTCACGAAGCTGAACCTAATGTGGTGATGGTGAGAGTTCAACACCCCCCGGCCAGCTCAGTGGGTAGAGCACGAGACTCTTTCTCGGGTCTGGGTTCGAGCCCCCCGTTTGGCGAGCTTTTTTACCCACGATAACAAAATGTTGCTGGGGGATACGGGGAAAGTTTTACGTTTAAACTTTTTTTTAAGGGGTTTTTTGATTTTTTCTTTTTTTTTCTTCATTTTTTTTCAACTGTTTTTAATTTTTTCTCTTGAAATTTTTTTTGAAATTTTACAACCCTTTAATGTAAGTTGGTAAAGATTTTGTTTTTTTAAAAAAACAATTTATTGGAAAATTCGGTTGCATCGTTAATTTTTCAAAGTTGGGGCATATGTTTATTTTTTGAATGTCAGGGAATAAGTTTTAAACAATTCCATACAAAAACAGAGCAGAAAAGTTTTTTGTTGGGTTATGAAAATTATTTTAAATCATGTCGCCCTAAACGTACGATTTCCTTATTAATGGCGAGTTTTCGGGGCATTCATAAGCTACAAAAAGGGTTAAATACATGAAACACGTTTCCAGAGAGAGAGCAAAAAAAAATTTTCTATTTGGGAAAATGCCCCTGATGCAATTTTGCTCGTACCCAACTGGGAAACGCTATTTTAGACGAGTGAGTGAGCCATGTGGTTAGTAACCCCCAAAATTCCATCCAGGCTGGATCCAGCATGAGTTTTTTTTCCCTAGCCTATCATAGGCTAAATGGCGCATTTGACCCCCTTTTACGCGCCCCCATACCAATAAAATCAAAAATCTATTACGTTATCCCATGTAAAATCCCCCAACTTATATTAAAATGCAAAGTTCCCTGGTACTCGCCCCCGTTTAACAACGACTGGCGTTTTCTTAGTTTTTGGCTAAGCGCCCCATACCCCTATGGGGAGACCGGGTTAAAAAAAAACGGTTGGGGTAGATTTTTCATTTCTTTATTTTATTATTAAAAGGAAAATTATAGGACAATTTGAAATGCATACAAAATTTTGGAAAAATAGCCAGACGAAAAAAAAGTGATGGTCCCAAGTTTACTCAATCTCCGACGGAATTTTTGGTGCAAGACGCACACCTTGGAACACCAACATACCCCCAAAAACCACTTGGAGGCCATATTTAAAGCCCAGACCAGTTTGGGGGGTTAAAAAGTTACTAACTTCGACACACCTTTGGTAAACGAACGTTTCCCTGTATGCTTTGTCAAAATCAATAAAATTGAGATTTTACCACTGAAAGTTTTTTTTTAAAGTTTTAAGTTTTACAGTAGTTGCCGAAAATCATATTTACAGGTCCGAGTGCAAGAAGATAGTTTAAAAATTTTGAGCTAATTTTTTAAGTTATCTTAAAACTTCTCATTAGGCATTACTACTTTTATACACTGTAAATATGAAACTTGGGGACAGGTAAATTGATTATTAAAATTTATTATTGGTTAACGTTTTGTAAAAAAATTTTTTTAATAAAAATATTTCACACTTACGATGTCTTTCTAAAACGAGTTGAACAAAGGGATTTTTTAAACCCTTTCAAATAAATATTAAAAAAATAACAAAAACGACTATGAAACATGCATGCCAACAAATTAGTTTAAACAAAAATTTTAAAACTTGCAGAAACAAATATGTAAAAATATGGGGAAAGGGCAAGAACATAACCCCAAATTCGCAAAACATCAAGTTTAAGAAAGCAATCACTGGTCCTTACTTTAGGAAAAAACAGTTCTCATTGGAGGACAATGGGCGCAAAGAGTATCATGACTTTGATTACTCCCCACGAAAAAATCTTCATCATCTTGGTTTATCACTGTTGGTTTAGTTGGGAAATCAAATTTAAATTTTACGCCAAAAATAAACCTTTCTAAAAAAACGGAATCCCTTAGATGCCTTTTTTTATATAAACCATAACGAAAAAAACTGTGTAGTTTTGGTAAAAATTTTTGACAAAAAAAAACCCTCCGGGACTGGGGCTTCGCCCCCCCCAAATGAGCCCACCCCCCCCCCCCAAAAAAATTCCTTTTCGCCACTGCCTTGGACCCCCTTTTCGAAATAACTCCAATTTTCATAGTTATAGACCCTGGAGGGGGGAGCTTTGCCCCTGGGATATTTCCACGAGAAAGACGTTTTTTAGTTTCAAAAGCCTTGGCCCAAACAAAGGTCAAAGAAAAATCGTATTTAAAAAATTTCCGTTATGATACTACAAAAGTTTAAAATCCGCAAAAAAAATTTCACCCCAAAATTTCCATATGCAATATTTTAAAACGGAAACTAAAAACTACAAAAAACCAGGGAACTAAATTCTTTTTGAGTTTGAAAAAGAGAATCGTATGGAAAAACTGACACGTCTTTGGGTTCGCTCGTTTTCAAAAATGCTCAGAGCAAAAAGAGTTGATCTCTCTGTTCAGAAAAGATAGTGTCTAATTTACAACAATTGTGGACTTAACCACTTTTTGGGTGTCTGATTCATGGGGTTTGGCACGGTAATAATGTATTTGTTAGTGTGTAATGCACAAAAGTATGGGGACTTTTCTTTTCTTTTCCTTTTTATATTGGTTCATAATTTTATTTCATTGAATATCCTTTTGAATTTGATACAAAATTATTGGTTACATTTTCGTTGTAATATTACTATCGCAAATTTTTTAATTTTTTTATATTTTTCTTTTTCTTTTCTTTTTTTTCTTTTCTTTTCTTTTTTTCTTTTTTTTCCAATTTTTTTTTATTTTTTTTTTAATTTGTTATCAAATTTTCTTTTATTATACTTGTTTCGATTATTTACTTTCTATTGTTTGTTGCATTATGATAAATATTTGTTGTCTCCTTTGTAAAACAGTTTTTTAAATAATATGATTGACGTTATATAATAATAATTGTTTATTTAGGGCTATAAATTGTTTTTTTTTCCTCGTCTTTTTTATATGCTTAATTTCCTTATTCCTTAATATAACCATTCAATACCACCCTACAGCTACAGATCTTCCAAAACCACCATTTTAAATGTTTTAAGTTGTCTGCAATGTTTTTGGCATGTGTCTTTTTGTCCCGTGTATGTTTTTTTTGTGCCTTAGACACTAGTGAGTTATTAATTTAAGTTTTTTTATAATTTTTTGTATTTAGTATCTAGTTTTTAAATTTAATTGTGATCCATACCCTAAATCCACTTAAGATGTTTCTGTTGAATTAAGGGAATAATTTTTTTACAATTAAAAGTTTTTAAAACAATTATTCTTTTTTTAAATATGTGTACAATTACTAGGTTATAAGAAAAACCAGCGTCGAAATGATGAAAACCAGTGCAGAGACTGGGCGTCCATCGACGTTTCGCCCTAACTACGTCAGAATTTTCAGGGTGGACTGTGATTTCACGAAGGTTGAAGTCACAGTGGGGCAGGGCGTGACCGCCTCTTTAAAAACCTGAAAAATGCGGGGCGGCGAGGTTATTTAAAAAATGGAGCTGGGGGGCGATGTTTATATTTATTATTATTATAATATTTAAAATTTTTATAGTGGACTATGCTGTAGTTTAAATTTGAAATAAAAAGGGCTAAGGGTTGAAGGGTTAAGGGGGTACTTTGGTTTTAAATGTGCCTTTGCTAGTTGTAAGAGGTAGCCCGGAAACTAAGGTCCGGTTTAAACGGGTAGTAACTTTTTTTTTAAAGTTAAAACCACACAAAAATAATTTTAATATAAATATATTTTTAATATATAATATTATTAATAATTAATTTTGGGATTCCGGCCCTTTTGTGGTGTTCAACTTGTCTGTACTCGACCCTTTCCCAAGATTCATACTTTCCCCCTAAACCCTTAAAAATTTTATGGAAAAGGGATGAATTAACCAAAAACGATTTTTGGGGAAAAATCCGGGGCGGGACAGAAGTTTAAACTAAAAAGGGGAAAGTTAAAAATTTACTAAATTTACCGGTTTCTTTCCCGGGAAAAACAATTTAAATTTGGGATAGTTTTGGGCCCCGGTAACCCGGGTTCGGGTACCCTTTTTTTTTAAGTAAACCAAAATGTGGGCTACCTTTCTTATCTATTAAAAATTTTTGTTTTTAATTTTGGGTTGGGCCATTGGAAAAAAACCCGCTATAATAAAAGTTTGCGGCCGGTTATAAGAAATTTTGGGGGGGGGAGTCTTGGGGAAAAAATATACAGTTTGGGATAACAAATTTCCCCTATTATAAACTTTTATTCCGCCTTTTTGGTCTATTTTTTTTAAAAAGTATTTGTTGATTAATGGGAAAAATATGACAAAAGCCACTAAAAAGTTTCACTAACATTGGGTTTTTTGGTTTGCACCGTTATAAATTTTTTGATAATGCCCCCTATTTTTTTAACATTTTTCCCCGACCCTTAGTAGGAATAACCCGCTCGAAAACCCCTGTGTCCCAAATTAATTCCCGAAATTGAAGGCTAGTACAACAAAGGGGGGGGGTTTTTTTTTTTTTTTCGGGTTTTAAAAACCTTTTTTTTTTAAAAATATATATTAAAATATATTTAAAAATTATGTAAAAAACGAACCTTTACGAAAAAAATCCCGCCCTTTTTGGGTTAAGTTTTCTTGGAAAAAGGGGGTTTTTTGATTCCCCCTTTTGGGCTGGATCAAAAGAATGGCCAAAAAGGCAGACGCAAGCGTAAAAAAACCCCCTTTCGGGCAGGTAAAGAAAACCCGGCCCCCTCTAAAATCCGGGATGTTTAAAAAAAAATTTTGTTGTAAAAGAACCATAGGTCGGAAATTGGCGGCCTTTTCAACAAAAGGTGTGAGTCCCCCCCTTTTTTGGAAACCCCCCCTCACCTCGAAGATGTAAATTCCAAAACCCCCCGAGGTGGTGCAAATTTTAACAAAAATTTTGCACAAAAAACTTTAAAAAAAACCCCCCAAAAAAAAAAAATTTTAATCAGTAATGTGCTATTTTTTTTTAGCCCCAGTTTTTTTTTTCAAAAAAAAATCGGCCCCCTTTTTTTTAAAACCCCCCCCCCTTTAGCCGAGGTTTACTCGGCGTCTGGGGAAAAAAAAAAAACCTGTGAGTCCAGAACCTTAAAACTTTCAGAGAAAGTCTGGACGCCCCGGCCCCGTTTTTCTTATTTTCGACGGGTTTTCCCCAAGACCCTTTGTTTTTTTATCATATAATTTTTATTTTATTATATATTATATATATTATATTATATAATAATAATATATATATATTTAGTTTTTAAATTTGGTTTATAGTATGCGACTATGACGCTGTTATGTTATACTTTAGACAGAAATTAAAAAATACAAAAGGGGTTTTAAACCCGGGGACCTTAGCTTTCCCGGGCTATGCTCTTACCAACTGAGCTATGCGGCCCCCAAATTAAAAAACTGTCAAATTTTTTGGGTCTGTTTTGTACATTGTTAATAACTGTGGGGGCGATTGACTGCCTATTGGTAACATGAAAATCTTGGAAAAATCAAACCATCTCTAAAACCCAGAGTTGGGAAATTATTTTTAAATTTGGGGCTTTATAGTGGGCGACTATGACCTGTTATGTTAGTATTTTAGACAGAAATTAAAAAATGATACACCGGGTTTTGAACCCGGGCTTTAGCTTACCGGGCTTGCTTTACCAACAGCTATGCGGCCAAACCAATTTAAAACGTCTAATTTTTGGTCTTTTTTGTACGCTTGGGGCCCACCAATTTAAAACTGCCCCAAATTTTTGGTTGTTTTGACATTGTTAAAATGTCTAATTTTTTGGTCGTTTTGTACATAAAAAAATTGACTTTTTAAATTGGGGCCGCTAGCTCGTTGGAAAGAGCATAGCCCGGTGCTAAGGCCGGGTTAAACCCCCCCCCTTTGTAGTCATTTTTTTAATTTCTGTCTAAGTATAATTTTCATATATATATATATATATATATATATATAATATATAATCCCCTGCCCTTTAACGGGCGTAAAGGCGCAAAGATCTTAATGTAATGCTGAGCAGTTGCAGTGACTTGTTTTGTCTTTAATTATTGTTATTGTCTTGTTTTTTTACTCATGTTTTTTATTTGTATGTCGTTACCCTTTAGAATGGGCAGGGAAAATGTTAAACGTTTGGGAATAAAACTTATTTAATCGGAAACTTCGAAGAATTCATTATGTCACATTTTTCCGAGAAATCTACGTAAAAACAAACATATAATTTATTCCTTGGCTTTAAGTAGGGGCTATGACCCCTGTTATGTTAGTACTTTAGACAAATTTAACAAAAATTGATACACCGGGGTAATATATGGGTTTTATCGCAGACTTTCACGGGTTGAATATGCACACATTGTATTTTCGGGAGTCCGTGTGGTTTTTTTTTTATTTATTCCAACGTTTCGGGTAGTTCTCTTGCCATCTTCAAGGAATTCAACATAAACAATAAAAACAAACAAAAACGCTGAGGTCAAACCAAACAGTATAAAAGGATAATGTTTTGGCTCACATGGTTTTATAATTTGTCATGAAGAAAGGCCCTTCCTATGTTTTCTAAGCTATTTAGTTTTTGTCTTTGTATCTAGTTGCGTGTTTGTTGGGGAAAAATAAGGTTTTGTCTTTTTTTTATTTTTGGTTTTATTTTTAAATTTTTTCCTTAAAGATGGGCAGGGAGAACTACCCAAAACGTTGGAAAAAATAAAAATAAACCCAAAACGGACTACCCGAAAATAAAATGTGTGCTATATTTTATATATTATATATGTTAGCACGGGGGGGTTTTTCACAAAACCCCATAATACCCCAAAATTTTAAATTTGAGGGTGTTTTTTTCGTGTTTTTTCCCTTTTTCCCTTCTGCAGGCCCCCCCGCTGACAATGGTCCTTGTGGTGGCCCCCCGGGGGCCCCCTAGGGGGAATATATATTATATTTTATATATGGTTAAAAACCCAAGGATTTTGGGGAAAAAAACCGCGTCGAAAAAAGGGTTTAAACCAGGGCAAAACCCTGGGCGTCCCCCGACTTTTTCTTTTTGTACAAAACGTCAGACTTTTTTAAAGGTTTTGACTGTAAACTCAAACCCGGAGGTTGGAGTCACAGGGGGTTGGCAAGCACGCAGCCCCCGCCTTATAAAAACCTGGGCTGAAGGTGCAGGGCGGCGGGGTTTTATATAAAAAATGGGTTGGGGGGCCCGGGCGAGGTCTTTAATCGTAAAAAAGGGGCGGGGTGCGATGTCTTTATCGAAAAATAAGGGAAATGGTGGAAATTGAAAAAAAAAAATAGCACAGCTTACTGTGAAAAAACCTTTTTCTTTCCGGCTTCTTGTCATGGGGCCCTGATTGGTTGTCTTTTGAAATGTTATTCGTGCAAAGAATTAGGGAAATCTAAAATTTTTCCCCAACCTCTGGGGGTTTTTTGGGGCTGAATAGGTCTAGGGCAAATTTTTCAAAGCTTTTAGATTTGCGGGTTTTCCAACCCAAGGGGGAGGTTTCTGGCTATCATCTTTTTTTGTTCATGTTTTTTGGGGCCGTTTCTAAAATTTCCACAGATTCAGGGGAAAATACTTGGCTTGACCTTTTGTACGGAAAATATTTTTTGGGTTTTTGGGGTCAAAATCTATCACATGCGAGAAACTTTAAAATTTTTGGGGCCCGGGGTTTGTTTTTCTTGTCACCTGCTTTAAACAGCTTTGAGTTTTTCTTTATCCTCATTTGGGGCAAAATGCGTCGGGCCTGTTTGGCCTATGAAACGTTTGATCGCAGTCGCCACAGGGAAAAACCCCATAAACCCCCCTTTCTTCCAGAAAACAGAGTCTTTTGCATTCTCAAACGGAGCTTATTTTTATGTCAGTGGGAAAATGGGTTTTGGGTTTTTTCTTACGATTAGGTTATTCCTATGCGTCTGGGGTACCCTTGACATATGGGGGAAAAGCTTTTGAAAACCCTTGTTTCTCCTTGTCCTCAGTATCATCCCTTGGGCAGGTTTTCCTTTGTTCCCGTTTTAAAAAGGGGTCTGGTTATGTCCTCGGTCCAAATAAAACCCTTGAGTGATAGGGGCCTCCGGAGCTTGTTTTAAAAAATTTCCCCTCTTGAGTTAAAATTTGTCCGAAAGGTTCCTGGCCGGGGTTTTAAATAGAGTGTTAACCACTGAAAAATAACTGTGAGGGGCGGGTGGTGGGGAAACACGAATTTAAAATTTCAAAAGACCCCCAAACAGGCCCTATGACAAGAAACCCGGACTAAAATTGGGTTTTACTACAGTAAGCTGTGGGTTTTTTTTGGGGGGTTTAATTTCCACCAAACCCTATACTTTTTTTTGATTGACAACGCCGCCCCCCCCACCTTTTAAAACCATATGAAATCGGCCCCCCCCACCTATTTTCTTTAAAAATCCCGCCCTGCACCTTCATCTGAGGCTATATAAGGGGGGCCCCCTGGGGCTTGCCAAACCCCTGGGGGACTCCAAACCCCCGAAAGGGGCACAGTCCCCAAAAATTTAAAAAGGTTTTGGGGCGTGTACAACGAAACCCTCCCGGGGGGCGCCCAGGTTCTGCCCCGGTTAATCTTATTTTCGCGCGGGTTTTAAACCCCAAAATCCTTTTTTTTTAATCCTATAAAGGGGCCGCGAAAAACCCACAACAAACCATATATATATATAAAAATATTTTAATTTTCTTTACGGTAAAAAAACACGCCCAGCATTATAAGAAAAAAAAACCCTTTTAATAAAATTTTAAAAAGAAAGCTTAAACAAAACATATTATTTATAAATATCTATTATCTAAACCCCACTGGTCTGGTTCCTGCCCTATTTAAAAACCCCAACACTCCCACTCCGATTTTTACCTGAACCAATCAACCGCCAGCGAGAGTGACCTGTTTGTTGTTTTTGTATCTTTTTTAAAAAAACCCCTCTAACCCCCTTTTACCTTAAGATGATCAAGGACAACCGTTTTACAAACCTTTACTACAATCAAAAAAAATATTTTTTCATGAATTTTCGTACTTTTTTTCGATTTTGGGGCGATTTTTAGGGGCATATTTTTCGGTTTGGGGATTTGGGGCCCATTCTGACCAAAAGGGGTTTGGGGTACCAAAGTTCATAAAATTTTTCAAAGGACATTAAAGGGTTTTGGAAGGGGGATTGCTTTTAAAAAGGTTTTTATTATGGTTTTTTTTTTGGTTCATAAA
The DNA here is from genome assembly GCA_024449915.1 of Sweltsa coloradensis. Classification (NCBI taxonomy): domain Eukaryota; kingdom Metazoa; phylum Arthropoda; class Insecta; order Plecoptera; family Chloroperlidae; genus Sweltsa; species Sweltsa coloradensis. The sequence goes on from JAMZAV010010091.1 coordinate 10,489, forward strand.
AAAATTAACAAGTAACCCAAAAAGAACTTTTAGGGAAAAATCACCTACAATGGGCCCTTCCCAAAACCTTTGCAAGGGAAAAATGGGCCCCGCAAACTAAAACTCACAAAAAAGCTCATCCTCAACGGGCGGGATTTAAACGTTTTCCCCAGTAAAAAAATATTATTTTTTTATTTACCCCTTTTTGCGGGGATCAGCAACCCTTGGGGGCCGGGGGACAACGTTTTCTTAAAAGGGCATGGTGAGCCCACAAAAATTGCTTTTTGGTTTTTTTTTTTGTTTTCCCTAATTTTCTTTTTTCTCAAAATCGATCAAAATTTTTCCTAGCAATCTTTTTGGAAAAATTTTCATCCTTGGGTTTTTCATGTTTGGGTTTTTTCTCAGGGAAAGTAAAGTAAAGATAAAATATTTAAAAATTTCGTAGTGTAAAATTAACAGGGATTTGGGGGGGTGGCATATTTTTATCGGGGTGTATTATTCTTAAGTTGGATCCTCGTTATTTATTTTAGGCCTAGCCTAGGCTAGGCTAGGCCCTACGGTAAACCCTTTTGGTTGGTATGGACCCTTTTTTTTTTTTAATGTTACGCTTATTATGACCCGGGGTGTAACCCACAAAAACCCTTTACCGTCGCTATTTGAAAACTAAAGTACTCAAAAAAAACCTTTTAAATCGGGTATTTTAAAATTTAAGGGAGGGGGCCCACCTACTGATTTAAAAACTGTTCCCTACTAACCCGAAAAAGTTTCCCCCCCTAGCTAGGCTAACCCTAGACTTTTGAAAATTTTGCTGTGGAAAGCTTTCGGGTTGGGGGGGGGGGCCAATTTTTCCAGGGCCGCTTGCTTACTTTTTGTTTAAAATCCTTTTTCCCCGCTACCCCCGGTCTGCAAAAACCCTGGAGCAATGCTTGCAGCACAATCTGCCCGATTTTTAAAGCCTCTCTAGAAGCGGTACCTTCCCAAATCCCCAAGTTCCCCACTTTTCCCACAAATTTTTCCGGAAGAAGCGACTATTCCCCCCGCCCCATTTGGGAGCTCTTGGACCTCGTTTCTTGCCTCCCGTCGTCAGGGACGGGGGTTCTGGCCGGGGTCGTCAAGCCCCTTTCCGCGGGGGTCGGTCGAGGTTTGGGGGTTAAGGGGGCCCACCGGGTTAAAAAAAATCCCCCTTTTGGTGTCTTTTTTGTGGGGCTTTTTCTGCCACGGGGGCTGCTAACCCCATTGCCAAACCAATATAAAAAACCAGAGGTTTGTTGGGCCCTTTCCCCAGCTCCGGGGGTATTTAACCGAAAACACGTACCTGTCACTAACCACCATTCAGCGCAAGGACGCTGTCCATCGCCCAACTCTGGCCCACATCTGATTTTTAGTTATAGGTGCTTCGCACCAGGCACTAAAGAATGCCAGCGGAGAGGCTTCGAGCCCCACGACCATTCCCCAAAACGGCGGACGATTGAATTGGTTGAAATTCCTTTATATTTTTAATTGAATCGTTAAGGGTTTTGTATTTTTTACATGTCAAAATGGTGTAGGCCTATTTTGGAGTTGGCCTGTACCGGTATTTTAGTGAAAGAATTTATGATTTTATTTTGTTCTTGACATAGGCCTATCCTAGTCCTATACTATTTGTATAGGCTACACCGATGAAACGTTGGGAACCCGACCAATAGCAAGCATCCAACGTATGAATTAATTTGCGATTTCGTACGTCCAACGTATCAACACGTACACACGGGGTATTTCGTATTTTTATCGGCTCCCTAGTGTTCTTCGATGAACATCAGCCCGTGAAGCAAGCCGACGGGAACAATTAAAATAAAAAGTGGGTTGATTATGTTTTGTTATTTTATTATTTCGCATATGTTTATTTAATTTTTTTCGCATATTACTCGCGAATGAGTCATCAACCAGCTGATAAAATAGTGTTAAGCCGTGCACATCTTGAGTCTGATTGGTTCCGGAATGTATATAGTGGTCCCAACGAAAGAATGCAGATGACTCGAAATTGTTTTCCCAACATAACAACTTTGTCAATTCTATTCACGCTAACTCAGCGTGGATCTAGCACACGAAGGAACTCTGTGATCTAGCACAGATAATTTTTGCTTAAAAGATATTTCTCTTTCATACACAACGGCGACATTCCATTTACCGCCCATTCAAACTTACTCACTACTATATATAGCATCTGCATTCTTTCGTTGGAGCAAGTATAGGCCTACAGAACGGGAACGTTTAAGGGAAGGTAAAACTTTGCGAAGTTTCCCGTTCTCGTTCCTGGGATACGGAACGGGAAGCTGTATTGTGCATCGTGTCGTAAGTTAACGTGAAATTAAACTTTCCTCTCGTTCTCTTTCTCGTTCCGTTCTCGTTCTCGTTCTCGTTCTCGTTCTCGTTCTCGTTCTCGTTCTCGTTTCCCGTTCTCGTTTCTCTCGTTCTCGTTCTCGTTTCTCGTTCTCGTTCTCGTTCCCGGGCAATTGTGCATCGGCCTTTAACATTAGATAGGACGTTTGAACAATGCTATCATTCATAGACTTAAGCAGGCCCAACAGGCGAGGATGCAGAACCAAATCCTTATGAAATTAATAGGTAGGTACGTTATAAACAGGGCAGACATTTAAACGACAATGTTGGCTCGAGCGTTAAGCGCGCGACTCTGATGCGGGAGGTCCCGGATTCCAATCCCGTCGAGACCGGCAATCCTGACTGAAGGATTTTCCGAGGTTTTTAACACGAATGCAAGGGATTGAGTTCTCTTAAACCGCCCTAGGACATCACATCCCTTCACAATTGTCCCAACTCCAACAAACCAAGGAAGACACCTGACCTTTGTTGATAGTTACTAACACATGAATGTTTGAAAATGAGTTCAGACATTTCTGCGTGAGCGATTACCGATACCAAATACCAACTGTCGTTTGCCAAGTTATTGTATTTACAAACTTGTCGCTGTCTTTATTTTCGAACGAGTTAGGCCTAGTTAGTTTCCCACGAGAAATATCAAATTTCAAAACGTTTAGGCCCAGGCCTTACAACTCTGACTGGGGACTGGGGAAAGACTTAAAAATACCTTATACGTGCAGTCCTAGTCCATCTACCTAGGGGTGTTCTTCAAATACATCTGGGCATTGATATTTAACATCTATAGTAGGCTAGATCCGCAGTCATTGGTCCACTGCCGTCTCAATTAGAAGCCATCTTGAAATTCTGTTTGCCTGTTATTAAATGGGAGCGCTTTGAAGCCCAAATATTTTTTAAAGATGACCGTCAGTTTGACAGGTTATATTAGCCATTAACAACAAATGATAACTGAATTCCCTTATGCAGTAACGTCTTATTGTTTCTGTTTGTACATTCCCATGTTGCACAAGCTAAAACCATTTCAAACAATCCAGTAAAATACTTTATTGCATTAAACGAGGAAGCTTCGCAAACGCTTTTTCAGGCGAGTTTATGGATGAGCGTATGTTTTTTTAAACGAAAAAAGTGTTAAAATTGCGATTTTCACAAGAAATTTTTTCGATTGTGCTCAAATTTTACACAAATATATAAATTCATAAAATTGAGTTTTCTGTGAAAATATCATTACAATCGGATAAAACATGTGGGGCCTAGATGTCATAAGCCATTGAATTTTTTTTAACGAAAAAAGCGTAAAATTGCGATTTTCAAAGAATTTTTTTTCGATTGCGCTCAAATTTCACACCAATATATTGATTCATAAACTTTAGGTTCTGTTAAAAAATTATTACAATCGAAAAAAGCATGTAGGCCTAGGTATTATAAGTCAAAGAATGTTTTAAAATAAAAAAAATCGAAAATTGTGATTTTCAAAAAAATAATTTTTCGATTGCGCTAAAATTTCACCGAATATATTAATTTCATAAAATCAAGGTTTTGTGAAAAATTCATAACAATCTGATAAAGCATGTAGTCGTTATAAGTCAAAGAATGTTTTTAAAAATCGAAACAAATCGAAAAAATTGCGATTTTAATGAAAAATTTTTCGATTGCGCTCAAAAACGTGGCAGTTCTAAGTTCAGAGATTTCAAAAGCCTCCATAAAATTTCATCGCAATTGGATGGAGTATCGGTTTAGCCGAAATCGTGTGGACAAACACACAAAAATACAAAAAAAAGAAAGAAAAAAAAATCCGGATTTTTTTTTACATTTGAAAGTGGAATGGAATCTTCGCTTCGCTCGCTACGCTCATCCAATGCATAAATTAAAACGCCAAATCCCCATTTTGAAATGGTGGGATTGACGCTCCAATTTGGTACGCTCGCGCCTGTGCGGACGTAAAAGACTGCGGATCTAGCCTACTATAGGTGTTTAATATCAATGCATCTGGGGGCGATCTGACAGGCTGAGGTCTCCCGGGTACGCTCGTTGGTCTGTGGTTAGCGTCTTTGCTTCAGATGCAGAAAATCCCGGTTCGACCCCCGCTATGGGCAGAAGTATTTTAATATCTGTTTGTGTGGGACTCAATTTCGTCAGTTCTTGGCTCAGGAATGGGGAACATAATAAATTCTAAGGTTTTAGTAATAGCCTTGTTGATTCTGACGCTTTTTGTGTGTTAAATCGTGCCCACTTGATTGATCGGGGGTTTTCTACTTAAATATGCTGATCTCTAGTTGTTTGTCGCCCGCTCGTCGATGGCGTCGGTGCCTACAGGTTTGGCCTTGTGCAATAAAAATTTTTAATGTTCCCTACTGAAAACCAGTTAAGTGACTGAGTGGGTAGGCCTAGACTCTAAAATACGAATTTTGTTAGTTATTTTAAATTTACTGTTGTGCATAAAAAATCTTAGCACGGACTTAAATAATATTGTAGGCCCTAGGCCTAATTGGCATGTAAATTCATAATCAGCAAAGGTTTTAAATTTTCTTATGTTATTGTAATTCAACATGTCAACCACGACAACCAACTGCATTTTTTTTAATTTTGGCAACCTCTAATTAAGTCAATTGTGAGTTTTCATATTATTTTCCTAAAAAAACAACTAACTCTCAATTTAAATTGCTTATCATTTGCTCAAAATCCTTGTTTTATTTCGTTTGATGTCAGAGCTTGCTTGGCCAGATGCCTTGAAAGATCAACTCGAGATATATTTGAAACCCAGCCTGTGTAAAAAATAACCAAAATTATTAAATCGTATTATAGTCAATTCCACTCAGTATCAGAACTGATTTTCAGTGGAGGCATTTAATTTATTCAGACCAAGCCAACTATGTAGGCACCCACACCGACACATCGACAAGCGAACAATGACCAACAAGACAACCGGCATATTTAATTTAGGAAACACCGATCAATCAAGCTGGACACGATTTAAACCGCGGGCATTGCCAGAATCACAAGGCGATTCGGAAATAACCTTAGAATGTATTATGTGCCTTGTTGCTAGAACCTTTTGGGGTTTCTAAACCCAAGCTAGAACGCTCCAAAGTCACCGTTTAAAAATTCCTAAGCCAAGAACTGATAAATACGTCCTCATAAGAATTCACTTATTGCCTACATTTGGAATCAAACCTTGAACCTTCTGCATTAGAAGCAGAGCCTCTAATACAAAATCCGCCCGAATGCATGTGTCAGGTGTTTTAAAGGTATATTGGAGTAAGGACATTAATGTAAAAGGATATCCGAGGCTGTTTAAGCTAGGACTCAATATCTTGCTTCACATTCACGACTGAAGAAACCCTCGCAAAAAACCTTCAGTCGGGATTGCCGGTATCAAAGGGGATTTGATCCCGGGACCTCCTGAATCTGAGTCGCTTAAATTTGCCAGATTGCTGACAAAAAAGGGGAAATGACCAAGCTAATCTCTAGGGGATGGCTTGGTTTGTTTTTAACTCTAATCATAAACAACCCTTTTCTAAAAAGGTCCACAAAAATCTAGCTTTACTCTCTTTTAAATCAAGCTCCCCAAAAAACACACGAACCTCTCCCTCCATTTCAACTTTTAAGCTAACATGAAATCAATTCTTATTTCCCAAATGTTTCTACTCGCTCCATGAATACCTCTCCTCTCCTCTCCTCATAAAATGTAATGTAATGTAAATAGAAATACCGGTACCGGTACCATTATCAATCAATTTATCTTTTTCATTTCATTTATTTGTTCAACTTTTTAAACCTAACATGAAAACATTTCTTATTTCCAAAAGTTTCTACTCGCTCCATGAATACCTCTCCTCATTGTAATGTAAATAGAAATACCCATTTCAAAGATAGAAATTAATTTCCCTTTATCATGGGACATTCATTATGTTTATTTTCTACCTACAACATACATCACTATTTTATATCATATTATTACTAGTATTTTTATCATTATTCATCTACACTTCTCTTTCTTTCCTTAAATAGCTATACCTTTACATTGTATATGTCAAAGTGAATAAAGCATTACTATTACCAATGTACCCCACTTACAATCAGTTTTAAAATTATTACCTTATTTTTTTTATTTTAAATTAAAGAAAAGTAAAAAATCTTCACCCAAGCCAGGACTTGAAACTACAAAACTACGTGTAATTTGTGTTACCATGCAGCAACGCATGGAGGCGCGGGCGTCGAGCCTGCTGACGAGTCTGCTCCTGGGTTTTTGTGGTGATGGTTGGGTATGTCCCCCCTCTGGTCCGGGCCCAAGTCACGCGCAAAGGGTACGAGAAGGCCCCGGTGATTTGGGAACATATAAATATTACAACTACTCAATGAGGAAATCATTCCTAGGAGCTAACGCTCAATGCATTCAAGATGGGGGCACAACTGGCGGTCCCTCGAGAAAATGGAACAATACCATTATTTTAGTGAAAAATATAAACCAATGATGTACACTCCAGGTCCAAATCCAGATACTTCATTCGCCTTGATGGGATTTCCACAGTGGTATATTTGATTTCGGGAAGAAAACTGGTACACAGGGGGTTTCGGGGTAAGTTTTGCTGTTTCAACATAATACCATATAGCAGGGAAGTATTCGAATAATTAATAAGGTTGAGTGCATGATTTAAACTTTCGTACGACTATCTTCCGCTGGGTTATTAGGTATAAGCTTAAATATAAAAACCAAAACATTTTTTAAATTCGCTTATTTGCGACGGGGTGTCACTTTAATACTATTTTTTTAGGTTATTCCCGTAATTATTTATTGTTGAATTAGAATAAAAATAAGTATTACAAAAAAAAAATTATGAATTATTAAAATAAATTATTATATATTGTTTATATATATATTGTTATAAAAAAATGAATGAAAATGAATGTTTTGCACTGTCCATACCCTGATTGCTATATTTTCTATTAAATATCGATCTTTGATTGGTTTTCGGGTCATTCGTCGATTGCGGTCGGGGCCTACAGGGTAAAGGCTTAGTCGCTTTGTTTACTGTCCCCCACTAAAAATGAGTTATTAATTGAGTTTGGTAGACTCTAAAAACAATTAATTTATTTTATTTATTTATTTCATTAATATACAAGGAGAATTTTGTTTTTCAACAGACAAATTGGATCGGGGTATTAGCACAGAAATGCCTTAGCACAGATACGCCGTTACACTGGAAACTGAATTGATATTTTTTCTAAGATATCTGAGCAGCAGTATGGCTCTTACACCGAATCCAAATCGCAAATCGCATAAAATTAGGCAAACATGTCAGTGTGTGTCTTAAGACCGAAATTCGGTGTAAAGGCCCATCCGGGTGTGCCTTACACAGAAATCAAGTACTTTAAAGACTGCAAACTGCATGGTCCTTAGCACCGAATCACCATAGCACCGAAAAGAAAATAGGTGAGGAATTCCTCGCAGAATAGCAGTGCCGAAATGCAGAGTGAGCATTCAGACCAAAATTCGGTTTGCCGTTACACAGACTGTACGAATTAGATGAATTAAGACAGTAAAATAGTAGTAGTATTTTTTTTACGTCTATCCTTTTCAGTTAAAAAACTGATTTACAAAGGAGGATAACTAAATAAATCTACTTACATATGATGTTCATTCAATTCAAATTTCAAAGTTAATATTTGAAATACTAATAGTATAACAACAATGTATTAAAACACAATAATTTTGGTAACAAATTCAAAAAGATATAAAATTCAATTAATAAATGAAATAGATAAAAAGGGTTGGAATGAAAAGAAAAGAGAAAAAAAGAAAGAAAGAAAGAAAGAAAAGAAAAAAGAAAAAAAAAAATTAAAAATGGGGGGGAAATACACATCAAAAATGAAAATTTAAAAGAAAAAAACTGATTTATTAGAGTTAGACGATCCCACTCAAACGATTATGAGGTTTGCCAAAAATCAGGAACAGCAAATCAGGGATTAATCAAACTTTCGCGGAAGAAACCACCGAACGCGAAATCTTCATTCTTGTTTTCAAATCTTGACAACACAAAAGATCTTGACTCTAATCTAGGTGCCCGTCAGGGCGCCGCAGCCAAGCCGCGGTGCGCTACACACTAAAGCACCTTATACAGCAAGCAGAGTTGGAGTGATTTCGAGGTGTTACCCAGCTGTCTTGAAACGTGATGTGAGCTTGAAAGCTATCAAAATCGAGGGGATTTAGGTACCTGACAACACATGCCAAATTTGGTTAGGGTACGAGCATTCCTTCTTGGTGAAAAAATGGCATGAAACCAGTGGCGGAACTAGGCGCCCGCAGGGCCCGCAACTGCGTGTGGGCCCAGGCCCGTTTAGGGGCCCCGTTAAAAAAAATAGTAAACAATACACAGTATTTAATACTGTTTGGAAAATATTGTATTTGTTTTCGTTGCTAAAATGACCGTTTTGTGAATCTAGCGGTTTGAAGGTGAAATGTAGCGGGTATTTTGGAACTTACAGCGTCCATAACACAACACACAAAAACTACATTATTTTGGTAGGTATTGCATTCAGCCCACAACTTTTTTTCTAAAACGCACCAAACACACTCTAAAAACCTGATTTTCTTAATTTTTGCCTGCGGCGCTATTATTGGGGGGCTTCGCCCCTCAAACCCCCCTTACTTTGTCTTCATATGATACCCCAGGGATATTACATAGCCCCCCCGGGTTGAAAAGCCTGAATACAACACATGAGCCTGTATGTGTATATCTGTTAGTGGGACCTCCATAGAAATTTTGCAGTCGGGCCCATGAAACGAAGTTTCGATACTGCATGAAATAAGCTCAAAATCACTTTAAGTATGTAAGCTAATGCTGCTAGCTACTGATACTATGGTCTAATTCGTCAGTTTCAATCGGCCCGCGATTCTGACCAAACGGGTGGGGCTACAACGTTCATATTTTACATGGACATTTAGGTAATAGTGATATAGGCGCCTATGGTCTTTTGAAAGAAAAAGTTGAAAAAGTTTGCTGGAAGGCTTCCAAATAACGTTTTCAATATAAGCCTTTTACAAAAATATAATCAACAAGTAACTATAGTTACTTGACAATAATCACTTACATTGTTTACAAAAAACTAGTCATTTGACCACTAGATATTTTAAATTATATTGTTAATTGGTAATGCCATATCAATTAAATCGACTTTGATAAAATTATTGTATTTAAAAAAAAAATTTTTAATGGAACTTGAAAAAGTAATGAGATTCCACATACAACAAACAACTTGTAAAAAAAAAAACAGCCAAACCTTATACAATCAAAAGCAATGAGATCTAAAAGAAATGCCAAGCTTATGTACCCTCCTACATTTTCGTAATCTTAATACATAAATTCACTTTGTCCTGGGACTGTATCCTTGCAAAGCTTGGCAAAATAAATTTGCACAAACTTTTACATTTAAAACAATAGTCGCAAATAACATTTTGCCACGCTTTGCAAGGATTCACAGGGCAAAGTGAATTAATGTATAAAGATTGCGAAAATGTAGGAGGGTACATAAGCTTGGCATTTCTTTTAGATCTCATTGCCTTATATTGTGTATGGTTTGTCTGTTTTTTTTTTTACAAGTTTTTTGTTATATGTGGTAAATAATTATATCGGACATATAACAATTGGAAATTGTACAAGTCAAAAACTGATCATAGCAATGATACAGGACACCTAACTCAAGTGCGAGCTCCACCAAGTGCCGACAACCAGACAATCTAGGCAAAACATATTGTTGAAAATACATTGATTATATCATAACCAAAGCATTAATGAACAAACAAACAGAGTAACAAAATCATACATAAAACTAAAAAAGAGAAATTTCAATTACACAAACACAAATACAATGAGCCACAAATAAATAGTAAAAATCAATTATTATTTGCTCTTTGCTTCATTATCATTGCTGCAATTTTACTTTTAAATTGTACGATTCCTAGCTCAGTGAACTGGCTTCTAATATCAAAAATTAATGACTGAGTTGAAGTGTCCAGTAGTTAACATCCTTTTCACATTTTCACTTTTTTGAGCATGTTTCAAGCCATGTTTACGCCAAGAAGGAATGCTTGTACCCCAAACAAATTTGGCATGTGTTGTCAGTTACCTAAATCCCCCTGAAGTTGATAGATTTTAAGTTCAAATCGCGTTTCATGACGGCTGGGTGACACCTCGAAATCACCCCAACTTTGCTTGCTGTATAAGGTGCTTAAGTGTGTAGCGCACTGCGGCTTGGCTGCGGCGCCCTAACGGGCACCTAGACCTTGAAGTAATTTTGAGCGTGTTTCGACACACTTGTTCACCTAAAAGGATGCTTGTACCCCAACCATTGATTGGATATTGCTTAACGTCTCATATTTATGCACTGTGGCTAATCGAGACGATGAGTGGTGAAAGATGAGAATGAAGTATGGACAGAAGGGAGGAGGGGAAACCCGGTACCGGCAAGTAGCCTACTCTTTTCGAAAAGTACCAAGGGCACCAACGGCTTAACGTCCCATCCGAAATTACGGTGCAACTTTGACAGTCATATAGGTTCCTCTTCTAACCCGGACTGCCGAGCAGACGTCGTAGAGAACGAAGCCGTTACACTAGCTCTCGAACCCTCCATCTGCTCTTACCAGCGGTATACGTGAGTTTCATGGTACCCCTGGCCACGCCCGATTCTGCTTAACTTCGGTGTTCGAGTGGGAACCGGTTAAACGAGCTCGGCTAAACCGCTGGCTGTACCCCAACCAAATTTAGCATGTGTTGTCATGTACATTGTCAGGTTCAAGTTCACATCACGTTTCATGACGGCTGGGTAACACCTCGAAATCCCCCCAACTCTGCTTACTGTATAAGGTGCCTGAGTGTGTAGCGCACTGCGGCTTGGCTGCGGCGCCTTAACGGCCACCTACATTGCCATTTGGTACACCATGAACGTGACAGCCGACTGTCGTGGTCGTCATAGGACAGCCATGGTAACATTGAATTTGTTTTCCACAGCCCTTCTGAACCTCTCCACAATGCTTTGCAATTATTGTAGTAAGAGGTTGCTTACGTTTTCTAGATCGTGCTGTTGTATGTTAACAGGTGGACCAGTCCCCGACCTTAGTTTTAAAAAATCCGCCCAATAACTGGTGCTCCGGCGAGCCTCATGACATCGCTGATGCATTTCAGGAGAAAGGTACCGGTAGTAAAATAACTGTAGCTTGTATGCATCCTAAACAAAACGGTGATTTATGTCTTGATGCTCGTGACAGCGGAGAAACTAATATGTTCATTTGTCAACTATGTGATTGGTAATATGACTTATGTTATTACAATGTTAGTATATACAAAAATGTACAATAAAACCACAAACAGCGTACCATAATATCTTGGTTAACTTACTCCAAATCTCAGTCCATACAAGGTTCTAGACATAATTGTCCTGTAACATAAAACATGTTCTTAAGCCATCCTAGCAACGAGGCACATAATCAATTATAAGATGTTCTGAATCGGCTTTGTTGATTCTGGCGTTGTTCCGCGGACGTTCGCAATGTCCTTAAGAGCCTAATGCATAGACAGGTTTCAGGCGCGGCTGCAGAGTGTTAGAAATAAAATAACAAGCTCTACAGTTATGATCAAATAATTATGAAAAAATTCAACCATACTCAAAAATAAATTTTGAACACATCGGATTTGTCTATTTTTTTTTCTTTGGTCGGTTATTGCTTCGGAAAAAATCATAACTTTGGAACTTGAAGAAGAACTTTCACTGCATTGAAATAAGTAATATCCATTTATCATGACCAGCGCGGTATTAACTTTACTATTCTGAACACCGTGGTGAAATTTGATATTGTTTGAACCATAATTATGGTCATAATCGTTAAATTACATCAGTAAAAGTTACACAAAACGGCTCAGAAGTAGGCCCAAAATGGGATTTGATGGCTGCACAGAGTTCCGCGTCTGTGCGTTAGGATCGCATGTACGAAAGCCGATAACGGCAGCTTTGACGTCATCACAGTCTGATATCGCCATCGTGAGGTAGGGCCTACCCCGTCAAACGCAATGTCGAGCCCTACCAGTGACCCTTACCAGTGAAACTTACTTTGTTTTTATGTTCATATAATTTTCGTAACATGACGACAGTAACCATAGCAAATTTATAAAAAGCATTGTATCTTGGGAACTAGGTACAGATTGTAAACAAATAAAAAAGAAGGG
>JAMZAV010010092.1:0-24769 GCA_024449915.1 Sweltsa coloradensis
CCGAGCGATGTATGCCACCTGGTCCATTTGTCGATCTTTTTTTCCTGTAGCCAGCCTGATCTATGCTGATGATGTTGTTTTCTTCCAGGTAAGTTTCCAGTCGGTGGTTTACCATACGCTCTGCTGTTTTTGCAAGTGCACTCGTGAGGGCAATTGGCGATAACTGCTCGTTTGATTCGCGTCCTTGTCCTTTTTCAGGATGGGTGTGATGACTCCCATCTTCCAGCTCTGAGGCACTTGGTCTACCCAAGATTTGTTTGCAAGGTAAAGAAACTGTTCCCTGAAGAATGGACCAGAGTGCTGAAGAAGCTCGGCGTGTATTCCGTCCTCTCCAGGAGCCTTGTTCTTGTCCAGCATATGGATTGCTAGGTGCAACTCCTCGTCGCTGAAAAGTCTATTGTACCAGAAACTTCCAGCAGGGGTGCTGATAGAGTGAAAATGTCGGCAGAAAAACTCAGCTTTTTGCTTGATCGAGGTCGCTTCTTTGTTGTTCAGCAGGAGTGGAGCATTCCGGTCGTCCGTCTGTGACCACTTTCCACAGAGTTGCGAGAAGAAGTCGATATTATTATTATTATTATTATTATTATTATAATTAATAATGTATATTAAAGGGTCAACTTAGGAGGATTAATAAAGAGATAAAGAACAGTAAATAACAAAAAAGCCAGTAACTTCAATCAGTTCATGAAAGGGCTGGTGTGGGATAAGGAAATAGAGGCCTACCCATTTGTGCAAGATGACACTACAATATGTAGGCCCTACTCAATTATGGCTACCTTCAAAGTAATAGCATCATGCTATTTTGCCCACTTAAATATTAGAGCAGGCCTTTGTTTTAAGTTGACAAAATGGCTGCACTGTACTTTTCGTTTTAACTTGGCATTTAAAAATATATATGCTGCCTATATTTGCATAGTAGGCCTATATAAGACCTATTTCATTCATACTGTTGCTCCTTACTTATGCAGCAGAAACCTAGACTATGGGAGATAGAGAAGATAGCCAAATTGGCAAATACAGGCAGCAGAGATGAGATTGTGAGTAGATACAGTGAGCAAGACGAGAAGGAAGGAACAGAATCAGAAACACGGACATAAGAGAAATGTTTGGTGTAGAGAAGAGAAGTTAGCCAAAGTGACAAGGTGGGAAGGGCATAGTTGAGATGGTTGAACATAGGAAACATGACCGAAGAGAGGATGTCCCAGATAATGTATGAAGATGGATTGAAGAAGGAAGGAGAGGCCAAGAAAGAAATGGAAGGAGACCACAGCAGGAGACGTACAGGTAAAAGGAGAGAGCTGGGAGGATGCGGAAGAGATGGTCTATGATTGTGGGAAGATATAGTAGAGAAATGGAAAAATGTGATTGCAAAACCAAAGCTGTCCCTGCCAGAAGCAGGAAACGGGAATTGATGATGATGATGTTGATTATAGGAATGCCCAGTAATCCTTGATTTTTGTGTTTTAAACCAAACTCGAAGTTGTAAAACCAAAAAAGTTCTTAACTTCAACCCCAAACCCAAGAAGAATGGAAAAGTGATACTGATACACTATAGCCTACATTACAACTTAAAATGAGTTGTAACTTGTAAGCTAAATGAAAATACTAGGTCTACATTACAAAAGGGCCAAAGGTTAATCCTAAACTTTTATGTAAGTAACGGTATTTATTTTATCAAACTGAAAGACCTATTCTAATAGTCAACGGATGATGACTCACCTTAGACTTCCTAAAGCATCGACTTTACCGATAAGTTTTAGTTCGGAGTTGAGAACTTGTCGCCCCGTCTCTCCGAACTGATTTCCATCAAGTTCAAGCTTCTGCAAGTTGGGCTTGTTTCCCATGGCTTCGGCTATTGACCGAGCGCCCTCCGCCCCAATCTCATTGAACCCTAGATTCAGCGTCTAGTAACAAACATTACCAAGTTAACAAGTGGCACAAGTTTAAGGGTGGGAAAGTTAATAATTCAAACACCTGTGGCTGTTAGACCCCGCTCGGCTTTCATTACTAGCGATTGATGGAGTTTGATTGCGGGCTTGCGGGTTGAAAAGTGCAATTAAAACTCAACCGTCGCTGCAACCTGCGTCCCTGATAACCCACTAAAGACTAAAGCGCGTTGAATGCTAGTAATATAAACGGAGTCTTAATGGTTTTCTTGTAGAATTACTATTACAAGTTCACTTATATTAATTTTAAAATGCAGTTTATATAGATAGGGAATAGGCCTACTAGCCTATTTAGTATTTACTGATTTCAAGAATAAGATGCTTTCTGTATGCTTTCCCAACCTGTCCACCCTTCTACAATCTAAACCAAGAATAAGAGTAGAATAAATGAAGAGTCAAAACATTGGGTCTACCTACTAATCAAAATGTTAAAAATTAATTTTTGAAACCAACCATTCCTCTAAATTATTGCTGTGCAGTGGTGGTGCTTGCACTTATGATGCACATATTGTTGAACAATATTAATTTTAGTTACAGTAGTTAAGGGATTAAGGGCACACAACACTGAAACAATATTTAGTAGATCATCAGGTACATAAATTAGTAGTCACACTGGCAGACCTAAAATTCTGGAAAAATGTGGCAATTAGTGATACAAGCAACAGATTTGGCACAGTTGTTCCAGAGACCAATTTAAGCGATCTGACCCGTGGACCCGGACCGATTTCCCCGGAGGACTCTTTGTGGCGGCCATTTTCCAAAATGGCCACTAAATTAAGGAACTCGTTCCTTTCAACACACTGAGACAAATGATAAGTCGTTTTCGACTAATTTGGGGTCGCACAATACGAATATCACGCTAAAAATTTGATTTGGTTGTTTTTACGTTGCTTTAAATTAATTATTCGATCATTCCCCAGACTCAGCGCCCGCACTCCGCCTAATAACTACTACGGACGTCAAGATGATTTTTGCCGATCTGCCGAATTATTCTGTCTTCATTTTGATATCGGTTAACACGGTACAAAATATTGTTCTTTTTAGTGATCGATTTGACAATGTAAACAAGATTGTTTGAGCTTTTTTTCTGCCCCGCGCGCGAAACATTCGCGCTTTGCCCTCAAGCCCTCAAACAAACGCTGTCGTCACGAAATCCGCCATAAAGATCCACAATTAACCTGCCTTGTCTATTTCCAGCTATCTTATGTACAGTGTGTGCAACTTCAAAATATAACGCGCGGCAATTACAGGTCATTTGAAAGTAAAAGCCGCGATCACTAGTGATGAAGCACATAAAAAAAATAATTTCACGCCATTATAGCCTATTGCGCACAAAAATTACTCATAATCATTTAAAGCTGACTGTCGTGGGGTTGTGATTTTTCAGGGAACTCTATTAGCAAAAGTACGAGTGAACTGAAGTGTCGTGTGAGTCTGTGTGAGCTTTGTTTTATGAAGATTTGATTGTGAAGTCGTCGAGGGAAATGGAGGAATTGGTTGTTCGTTCAGCAGTTTATATTTATTATTTGATTTTGTGCTGCACACTCGTCCTAGGCCCTAATTTTAACTTTCCGCGATGACTCGCCCAATCTCGTGAAAATTTTCAAACCCTTTGACTTAAACCTACTGTTTAAACGGCTTTTTTTATTATCTCGGGTTTTTTGCATACGTTTATAACGGTTTTTAAAACAAAGATTGGTTTTGACAAAAACAATTCTATGTGTTCTCCGGGGGATGGAAAAATCTCCCTACAAAAAAAACAAAAAACTGTAATGGCGGTCGGGGATGCAACAAAACAACTTCTCCTCGCGGGCCCCAAGGTCCTACCGGGCACGCTAGTGCTAGCCGCTCCACCCCCCGGCTGCACTCGCCGGGGGTCCTCGACGTCCTGCTTGTCCTGTACTGTTGCTACTTAAAATTAATAGTTGGAACTGCAAAGGCTGAAAATTGACTTTAAGGAGGTTTTTGGATTTCATCTACCAGTGGTAAAACCATTTAAAAGCATGGCTTATATTGAAACATTTGTGACTCTAACTCTGACCCCCGGGTTTTTTTTAATTTAGGGGTTGGATCCAACTCAGAAAGAAAAGAAACATAAAAAAATAAAAATACCCTGGTTACACATCCTTAAGATAGGGTTATATAATACAAGATTTGTAGCCTATCTTTTGTTCGAGGGGGGGGGGGGGGAGGACGTCGCCATCTTGGAATCCCTTGCACGGGAGTCCCCCGGGGAGAGGGGTGGCCCGACGGTAGATCTCGCTACGGAGGGCCCTGTTCCCGCTTGCCGTGGTATGGGGGGTCACGTGATCGTGAACTGGCCGATTTACCGACCTTCCTAAGAGACTGCCTAGGCCTAGATGAACCGAAGTTCCTGGGTCTCGAAAAATTTGGGGGGGTTTGAATTTTGGTTATTTTCTTATTTGCGTAGGAGTGGATGCCCAAAAGGGTGATGTGGGGACCCGGGTAGTCCCACTGTTGACATCCCAAGTCAACTTTTCAAAAAGCCCGGGAAAACCCTTGAAACACTTTTACTAAACTCGCATGTCACTGTATGGGTGTAGATATAAGAATTTACCATAGAAAATTGCGATGTCGGTTTTCGCCATGGCTTTTGAACACCCCCATGTGGTACACTTTACTCGGCATCAGAAGTTATTGATTTTTTCTTGAAAAAAACAAGTTTTCACGGGGGAATGTCTCGACCTCAGCGGGGAGGTACAAACCATCCTGGGTTACTCCCCACTTTCGCGAAAATACCCTGCTTCCAGAAAAAATGGTTAAAAGATGCACTCTACTTGCAGTCAAAGCCGTCTTCTTGGGTTTTTTTTTTTTTTTTTTTTTCGAACACCCCAAAACAACTTCTTCGACTACTTCCGTGGTTTTACCTCTGCCCTGTGATTGGTCTCACCCCCCGCGAACTTCAAAAAGGGTTTTTGGTCTAGGGTTGCCACGTTTTTCCCCTTTCTGGACGAGAATTCGATTCACTCGCTTTTTTTTACTCCCCTGCTGGCTCGGCCGGTCCGTTTTTGTCATTGGCCGGGCCCGACGAGGCCCCGTAAAAGCGGGGGATGTACGGCAGTAACATTCCTGAGCCAAAAAACCTCACTTGCGGTGCCAAAAACTAACTTTCCAGTTTCTTCTGCAGGGGGGTTCGGAGATCCCGTTACCTTACTCCCTACCCAAAAAACATCGGTAAAATTAAACCCAAAATACATTGACTCTCGCTGCACTTGCCAATAGAGGGCTACTGATTTAATTATTTGGGATCTGTGACATCCGTCCCCCCTTTGAAAGAAATTGCAAATTTATTTCCCAAATTTAAAGCCTTTAAATTTTACAATTAAACCTTACATATGCAAATTTTAAAAAAAAAATAAAAAATTTCCCGGGCTGGGGGGCCAAAATAACTTGCCGGGCCGTGGGGTTAAAAATAGCCCCCTTGTTCTGGAGAGTATTGACATCATGTCTCTCTAGAATTAACCTTCCGTGACATCGTACGGCCACATCCCCGAGACTCAACTTAAAGACTCATTTTTATTATTGACCTACGGGGGGCGTAAGGCACAATTTTTGGCCGCAGGGTGGGGCACCCGTCCCCAAAAACATACATCTAAAACCCCTTTCCCATTTTGGGGCAAAAATCCAAAGTTTCCCATACCCTAGTCGAATTTACGTTTTTGACCCCAGGCCCCCCAAGACATATTGTTGTTTTATACTGGCTCCCCGGGACATTCCCACCCAAAACCTTTTGCTAAACAACCAAAACTTTCCCAAAAGGAAATTTCCCTTTGGGTTCCTATAGCACCCTGCGCTACCCCTTAACACAAGTTGACGCTAAACCCGTCTCACGGCACCGGGGTCCACAACCCGGGTTGCTCACGCGCTCTAGCGGCCAGCCGCTGCCCCTCTCTCCGTCACGGGGACACATTTTTGCACCCCTGTGAGCCTACGCCCACTCGGCGCTCTCTCTAAGAAAGTGTCTGACCATGGTAAGTGGTGGCCTCACCGCTTCCATCCAAAAACAAAAAAATGTACCGGGTATCCGTATAGATAGTGGTTACTTACATTTAAAAAGCTTGCCCTACCCTGGGGGGAGTTTACAAAAAAAACTTTTCCTTCACGCCCAAAGGCAAATTTTAATTTCGCCCCTCCCGGAGTTTAAAAAAAACCCCCATTATTTACCCTACCTTGAGATGAATGGTGACCGGTTCCTAAAAAAAGTCTACAGGACCTTACGCAAAGAAAGCAAAACGTCACCCCGTGGGTGCCCAAACTACGTTCACAAACTCATGCCTCAACAAAGACAACAACCCAAACTCAGCTGCTTTCTAGGTCACGCACGGGACTCGCATCCTCTTACACGGACCGTCGGAAAAGTATTGTTTGTTGTCCCCTGGTTGGTGCAACTTAAAACTTGCTTTCGGCCGGGTGGTAAACCAATTTAAATCAAACGCTCGTCTGTACTCACAAAAACAAAAAAAAAAGAACACGCTCGGACAAAAATCCGCCCCTAGATTCTATCGCGTAACAAAAAAAAGGTGCTACTTGAGCAAATTATAAACCGTGCCTGATGGGTACATCCCCCCAGGCGCGATCCTTTCTACGCAAGGTATGTCCGTAACGCATCCCTATAGGTGCTTTTTCCCGGGGTGGCCCTGTGTTATGAAGATTTCCGTACACAAACACGCGAGATCTCAGAAGATCAGCCGGCCCCTGCTGGGGTCCAATGTAACGTAGGTCGTAAAAAACTTACTGCCTTGTCGTTCTGACAGAGTCCAGTATTTAAAAAAGGGAAAGCATGGAAAGCCCCAAAATCTGTTTTCGGAGGGGTGGGGAGAGTCGTGTTTTCCTGCAAACTCTTGCTACTGTCTGGTTGTTGCGTCTGTTACAACTACGGTAAATGACCCGCGTGCAGTGTGCTCTGTCGATCACTCCCTCACCTCGTCTTCGCCCCTCGTGCGTCTACCTTGCCCTACTCTCTCTCTCGCTCGCTCTCTCTCGACGCCCGGCCCCCTTCGACTGGCGCTTGTTCTGCGCACCAGCTGATAGTTCACCACCTCGGCTCGGTGTCTCTCCTGGCCGTGTTTTCGGTCCGGGGTTCGGTTCCCCTAGTGGACAGCACTCCACACCCCTATCTACTTCTGTACAACACCTCGCCTTCTTCACTCTAGAGTGCCACTTATATTTTTAAGGTTGACACTTAAACACCCCCTTTCACTACCCTTGTGCATGGGATAGCTCGTGCATTTACACCGCAACCTTTGAAATAAAAAAAGGTCCACTGTAAAATAAAACAACTTCTTCGTCCCCTTGTTGGGGCATGGGGATCTTCAATCCTTAAACAACCCCAATTTCCCTACGGCAAGGGTGGTACTCACAGGGTGCCTGCGCGCGTGACTTTCTCCCGTTTCTCGCCCTGCTTGTCCACCGTGCCTTGGCTAGCATTTCTCTCTCTCGGGCTAATCCGCTGGGCTCGCCCGCGGGTACGCGAAGAGTTTCGCCACCCCCTCTCTGGTAATTATGCGAAACGCTCGCATGGGTGAACCCCGATTTCGTGTACCGAGGTGTTCAGCCATTGTTCTTTTCGGAACCTTTTTCACCCATCCTGCGTGCGACTCTGCATAGGCTCAAAAAAAAAACGACCTTTTTCTCGCTATTTTTCGTGGGTTCGTTTGGGGGTGCCGAATCGTGTGGTACGCCCGTTTTTACCGTCTCTGGGGCCTCAACCAAAACCTGGAGTGCTAGTTCCGTGATCACTAAGGAAGGTTTCCGACGCGACACTTAGCTAGGTATGTTCTAGTTTGCACACATGTTTTTGCGGTTGCTGCCCGCAGGTATATAGCGCACGTCTTAAAAAAAAACTCCACGAGACTAGGATGTATCGGGGCTGCACCCGTCCCTTCGGTAGTGGACCAAAAACAAATGGGTAGCCTGAGGGGGCATTTTTCATGGAATTACTCCCTGATAAGCCCCATTCGTGCACCTTTTGGGTTTTTAGATTTCGGGGCTAGGTCGCAGTAGACAGTATCGACGCCCCGATCTTGCCATATTTTCCCAGTAAACCCTTTTTGTAGGGGGCAAAACATTTGTAGCACCAAAATGACCTAGCCGAGGTGGTACGCCCACACTTCCTGCACAAGGTTCCGGGTACGCACACCTTCCGGGTTGTCTCGCGATGTGTTGTTGCGGACGATGGTAATCCCCTTATTGTGCACCTTGTCGGGGTCGGCAGGGGTGTTGCCCGCTCGCAGCGCAACTTCCGTTTATCCCTCCAAAAAACTCGTCGTTCTTTTGAGGGTGGCCATCTGTTTGCATTTTGCCTTCAGCCCCCGGGTCTAAAATCGACTTACCCTTTAAATCTCAGTTCTCTGTCTTGAGGGCCCGGATTCCACAACTTCTCCTTCGCGCTCCGCGGGTATCTGCTTAACACGTCGGTACATTTTTTCCTTGCCCGGCAGTGCTCTATCCTAAAGTCAAACTCTTGGATCGCCAAGATCCAGGCGTGAGTCGATTGGCAGTACCCGGGCCGTTTGTGAACGTTAACCTTTGGTCCTTATCACCGGAGTTTCTTAGCCCATAGATGATATTCTAAACTTTTTTTAAAAGGGGCTACCCCGGAAGTTTTCCCTTCTGTCGTGTAGAAATTCATTCCGCCCCCTTCAGCGTCGAATCATGGAGACAACGCGTACCCCGTCGTCGTCCGCTGGTAAGCTGTCCGCCCACTCCTGTCGCTGGCGTCGCCTAAATAAAAACGGCCTGTGTACCGTGGTAGCAAGCCACACCGTTTCGTAAACAAATCCTTTACGCCTTGAAAGCCGTTTCCGGGACTCGGCCCAAAAGCCATTTTCGCCCCCTTTTTTAAGATAGCCGCAGGTTAACCCACGGAGTCGCTGAAACTCCTTTTAAATCGTCGATAATAAGCATAGGCCGAGAACGCACGTAATTGTCAGGATTTTTTGGTCTAGGCCCCACTCCTGGTCGTGGTAAACTTTTTGGGGCCCCGGTAACACCGGGGGTGACAGCACGTTCCCAAAAACGGTACTTTGTCCCCCCCAAACAATGTTTTTGAAAATTTTATTTCGCCCCGGTTATTACTCTTATGAAACCTTTTTCCCAAAAATGGATTGGTTTTTCGGCAAACGGCTGGACGTGACTATGACGTATCCACATATACGCGGGAAAACATCGTGCTTTTTCCCTAACATCCAGTCCATCGCGCGGTGAATACCCCTATCGATGTGCTCAGCCCCGAAGGGGAGTACCCGAAACTATAGGTAGTTCTTTATATTTAAAAAGCCGTGTAGCGTCGCTCTCCTCTTCAACCCTATCGCCAATGGAACTAGATAAGCCCAAAGGGACGGTAAGCTACATTATAAAATTTTGTTGTAAGGTTCCTCAGGTACGTGAGGCTCTCACACGGGCCCCAATTGCATTGCATTGGCGTGGCCCAACCCCAAAGGGGGACGGTCTTATCTTTTTTCAAACCACGACGAGGGGATTCACGTGGGGGACCTGGTCGTTCGATTAGCCCCCATTCTCCATTTGGCAAGCGCCCCTCTAGGGCTGGGCGTACGCAAACGGAATGGGTATGTTTTCTGAAGAAGTTACTTTCTTCGACTCCCTTTTGATCTCGTGTTCATAACCGTCGGCAGGCCGGGCTTGGGAAAACACATCGCGATATTTTAAAAACAAATCTATTAGTTTGTCCTTGTTCCCATTAGGTGTCCCCGGGTGTATTTGAGTTCGTATCTTTCTTGTGGGTTATTTGGTCTCCCCCTCCCGTCCTGGGTAACAAGCGCACCGATACTCCCTAATTGGTTGTTCGACCGTCTGCACTATTATCGAACCCCAATTTTAAAAATTCCGGTTTCGTGCCTTCTCCCGACAGATTCACTAAGGTGGGGGGGTACCCCGTGTTCGTTTTTTTCGTTTGTTTGCCGAGGCGAAACAGTAGTAAAATTTATTGGGTAGAACCATCATTTTCCCAAGGATTTTTTTCCGTACGAATCTGCCCTACAAACAGCTATTTCGCTTATCTTACCGTGATACAAAATTCGAGAGCACCCGTTTAGTGACCCTCTTTCTTCTCTTTTAGTTGCGCCTAAATCGTTACTCCCCCACCATGGTAGTACTACCGCGCGGGGTTTTTGGCCCCTAACTCATCAAGAATAAATTTCCCAGAACACGTGATCTCACTTTCCCGTGTCCCCCCCAGTGCGGTGGTGACAGCCCTCCGACTCCGAGGCACATTCTATCACGGGGGAAAGAATTAATCTTGTCTTTTTCTTTACACTTCCGATAATATTCGTTCCCCGGGTTGTGGGAAAACAGTTTTATTTACACGCGGGTTGGTCATTGGCGTCGGGTTTGTGTTGGGCCCGGGGCGACCATACTGGGTTTTCCGAATAGGTAACCCGCAGGCAGTCCGCCATGGCCTGTCGGAGGAGAGGCCTGGTGAATACCCCTTCGGTACCGCGCCCGTCTCTCGCCTCGTCCCTGTCCAGGGTGCGCGTCCCCTCGCGTGGGGTTTACCTGGGTTCCCGCGCCCCGCTCCTCGTGGTTGTACGCGCACCAGTTTCGTTGGGCGCGCACCCACCCTTTGTGTCCCCCGCTGATTGCCCAGCATTTGCTCGTTCGATCCTCGCTGAGCCTCCCTGTCATTGAACCGTTTATGCCTGGGCCCGCTTCCGTTGGAGCGCCCCGTTGAAGGATGATCTTCCACACGTCGGGTTTTTGCTACTGGGTTTTTCTACTATTAACCAGGGTCTTCGCGCGTTAATTGCTTCTATTTTCGTTTTCCATTTTTTGTAAAAAAGCTACGGTTCTGTAGGCGAAAACCCTTTGGGCCGGGAGTAGTGCGCCTTCAGCCTCCCCAAAGTGCCCTCCAATTGGGCCCCTTGCAATTTATCCAAAAAGGGTTGGAGATAGCCATTCAAATTGACCAAACGGGTACTGTAAACGATTTTTTCCCCATCCGGGTGGGTATCTGCCCGAAATTGCTGTATTAACCCTCCTTTTTTTTAATTACGCCCCAGTCCTCTCAGAAGGGGCCCCTTCCATACGTCGAAAAGGGTTTGGGGGTTTCGCGGGCCAAACTAGCACTTGTCCCCCCCAACCTGCGTTTTCTAGCATAACCTTGGAGTTTTTTGGATGATATTCGCCGAAACGTTTTTCTAATATGTCTAGAAATTCTTGCGGGGGTAACCCAACGCCCATTGTTGAAAATTATATTTTTCCTTTGCTAATCGCCGCTTACAAAATTTTTTTTTCTTTTGCATCGGTCCGCTCTACCGCTCCCCCTGCCTCGAACCTGGGGTCCCTATCGGCTCCTCGGGGTTCGTCCCACAATTCTTCCTCAGCGTCGCGACGCCGATCGAGCTTCTCGAAACTGGCTACCACTGTTGTTCGTTCGGGTCGGTCCCTGGTCCGTCTGATTGTCCTCGCCTGATCTAGCCTTTGCCCCAGGGGGCCAAATTGCGCCCCAAAACCCTCCTGTTGCCGCAATCTAGCTATGCGTTGCGGTTTCTTTTTCGAGCTCCACCCCGATTCTACGCTTGACAATGCCCTTTTTGTCGGTTCTGCATTCCTGCCCTTTTCCTCTCACTCGAATCTTTGGGGTTGATAGCATCAATTTCCCCCGCGAATTTAGATTTCCCCGTTTTTAGCGATTCGGCTGCTTTTATTTCCTTAGTTATTTTATTGTTATCTTTCTCGATTTTTTTTTTGATTCCCTCGCCTGATAGTCAGATTTCCCCAGCAATAGTAGCTTGCATTGTTTTTTTTTTACCTCATGTTCTTCTCCTCTCCCACCCCCTTTTCCATTCTAGCTAGCCGCTTGTCTAGGCCTTTTCGCGTTTTTTTCCTGCTTTTGGGAAAATTTCCTGCTTTTGTCCCCTTTTCTCGAGCATTTTTTTCCATTCATCATTTTTTACCTCCCCGGGGTCCCCCGCTTCTTCATCATCACCGGGGGTGGGCTCTAGGTTCCGACGTTGCCCATGTTTTTGGTTTTTCTCCTCGGTCCCTTTCCCATTCGACGGGAGTCTCGCCCCCGACTTTGTGTCCAATCATTTCTCTCGACAAGGGAACAATCTCGTAACACCTCTACGTCCTGACTTCCTCGCGTACGTATTGGCCCCTGGTTCCGCGAATCCCGGGGACCACAACCTTTGGGGCCACCCCCGCTATTATTTTTTTCCGTTACATTGTTTAAATTTTTTCTTTTTGGATTATTTCCCCCTTGGGGAAATTTGGTTACTTGATTCGCGGTATTCAAACACAACAATCTCAAACTTTTCGCCGCGGTGATTTTTGAAAGTCCACGCCTGGGTTCCCCTTCCTAACCCAACAACACAACTCTCAATCCCGGGCGCGGTGATTAATCGTCCCGCAGTTGGGGCCGCCATTTTTCGCTGCCACTCGTCCTAGGGCCTAACTTAACGTTCCCATGACCGTCAATCGCGCTGATAATTTTTTAACCTTGATTTAACCCACTGTTTTCAAAGTGCTATTTTTATTATCTCGGGGTTTTTTCATACTTTATCGGTTTTTAAAAAAAGATTGGTTTACAAATAAAACGAATTCTATGTGTTTTCCAAAACGCGGGATGGAAAAAAACTAGCCCTAGCAAAAAAAACACAAACATTACTGGCGGTCGGTGGTTTCAACAACAAAACTTTTGCCCTCGCGGGTCCGAAGAGGTACCTGACCCGGCACGCTATGCTGAGCCCTCCCCTCCCAGGGGTGCAATGCCCGGGGGGTCGCTCGAAAGTTCCTGCTTGTCCCGTACTAGTTTTCACTTAAAAATTTTAATAGTTGAGAACTGCTGAAGGGCCCGAGAATTACTTATAGGAGGTTTTAGGGTGTCATGTAAATCAGGGATGAAACCATTAAACAGTGGCGTTTAATTGTAAATTTGTGACTGCTAACTACTACTCCGGGTTGTTTTTTAAATTTTGGGGGTTTGGTCCAACCAGCAAGATAAGAAAACATAAAATAATAAATTTAAAACCCCGGGTTTCAAAAATCCTTTAAAATAGGGTTATTATAATACAAAATTTGAGCCTATCGTGTTCGTAGGGGGGGGGGGAGGCGTCGCCCTCTTGGAAGTGCCTTGCACGGGGGTGGGGCCGGGAGGGGTGGCCGACGGTAGATCTCTGCTACGGAAGGGCCCGTGTCCGGCTTGCCGTGGGATGGGGGCCCTGATCGTGAACTGGGCCCATTTACCACCTTCCTAAAAGACTGCCCAGGCCCTCAGATGAAATCGAAGTTCTTGGGTCCGAAAAAATTTGGGGGGGTTGCAACTTATGGGTTTTTATCTTACTTCTAGGTATGGGTGTCCAAAAGGTGATGTAGAGGGGACCCGGGGATCCCACGTGTTGGACATACCAAGTCAACTTACTTCGAAAAAAACCGGAAAACCCTTTAAAAAACCCCTTACTGAACTCGCATGTCACTGTATGGTGTAGATATAAGAATTTACCATAGTAATTTTGTTGTCGTTATTCGGCATGGCTATAACCTCGCCGTGGCTAGCACGTTACTCGGGTATCACAAATTTTTGATATTTACTTGAGAAAAAAAAAGTTATACAGCAGATGTAGTCGACCCCAGCAGGGGGTACAAACCCCTCCCGGGATTTTCTCCCCCCTTTCGCAAAATCCCATGCTTCCAGAAACCTGGTTAAAAATGCACTTACTTGCGTCAAACCGCCTTTTTTCTCTGGGGAGTGCGTAGTGGGCGATCCTTTGCTCGAAAAACCTTTCTTTTGCTACTTTCCCTTTGGTTTTTTAAAAACTTGCCCTGTGTTGGGGTCTCACCACCCGCGAACTTTTAACTAAGGGGTGTTATTGGGCTAGGGGGTTCCTACGTATTTCCCCCTTTCTGGCGAGAATTCGCTTCATCGCGTTTTTTTCTGCCCAGCTGGCTCGGGCCCGTCCTGGTTGATTGGCCCAGGGCCACCGAGGCCGTGAAGGGGGGGATGTTCGCTAGGCTACCTTCCCGAGCCCAAAACACCCACTTGCGGGGCCAAAAATCAACTTTCCAGCTTTCTACTGCAGGGTGGGGGCGGAGTCCCGTTACCTGTTTCTCCCATCCAA
Source organism: Sweltsa coloradensis (assembly GCA_024449915.1). NCBI lineage: Eukaryota > Metazoa > Arthropoda > Insecta > Plecoptera > Chloroperlidae > Sweltsa > Sweltsa coloradensis. The sequence goes on from JAMZAV010010092.1 coordinate 14,045, forward strand.
AAACACGGTGAAATTAACCAAAAACATTTACTCTCAGCGCACTTGCACAACTAGAGTGGGTACGACTTTTACTTGTGATCTGTACTCACGTACATTTGTAAGCAAAATGCAAAATTTTCTTAGCCAATTAAAGCCTTAAATGTTACAATTAAACTTATCATATGCAAAAATATTAAAAAAAAAAAAAATTTTTTCCGCTGAGGCCAAAATGAGACTTGCACAGGGGGTGAGGGTTTCAAAGTCAATAAAATTTCGCCCCCCTATATGTATTCTTTAATGTTAGGCAATGTGTCAGTTAGACCCTAAAAATAGAAGGGGTAATTAAAAACAATAGAAAATACGTAAATTTTAAAACCCTAATATAATTTTGTTTTGGTTGGGGGGTAAGGTTTCCAAATTAAACGTCCGTCTTTTAAAAATGCCGATAGCGAAAAGACATAAGTTTGGCGACACCAGCTCTGCTTGATTGCCTACCTTCAAGCATTTAATTGGGGGTAAATTTTTCGTGGCTGTCAGAAAAGCGATCTAGATGCCCAGCTTAGAATCCCTTTCCGCTTTGCTAATCAGGGTACATTTCTTTTGGGTACCAATCTAAAAAGCTTAAAACTTTCCTACAACTTCTTACCATCAAAACACGAAAATAAATTGTTGACAAGGGATGGGAAACTTTTAAAAAATTTATCACAGAGAGGGAAAATGGGACAGGGTAGTGCAAAAAAATATGTCTCCCAAAAATTTAGTCATTAAATTTAAAAATTTTCAAAAAACAAAAACCCCCTGACCCGATCCTTCAACTCGAAATAGGCAATGATTCCAGTATGCCATTCGATCTACCTGCACTGATCGATTTGAAACAGGACTTGTGTTTTCCATCTGCAAACCACCCGGCTGGGAAATCCCCTGCGGTTGTGTGAAATGACAAATTTTTATGAAAAAAACAAGGATGGCAGATATTTTTAAAAACTGGAAGCTTATTGGTACGTCGGGAGGAGACTTGTCAGAAAAAGAGGGGAAATCCAAATATCACCCTACTGCCTATCTCGAATAACAAATGTACAACAACGAAAGGGAAGGCACTTTACCCAAATTTTTTTACCCAAACATTACAACATTTTCCCAAAAAAGTAGACTACAAGGGTGAAAGGGGGCACCTTTTTTTTATGCTTTATTTTTCCTAGGTCGGGGTACGTTCTTTTGCACAAAAACGCCAATTCCTTACAAAGTGGCCGGGGAAGACCAGGATGATGACGCCATGCGTTTTAACATATGGGGGCACGGGGGCAAAAGGTCATTTATTTCACAAAGGGTGTTAGTGTCTCCACAATAGTGAAAAAGATGTGGAGGTGATCTCCCAGTTGTGTCATAGGTTTTCAAGAGCAAGAAGAAAAGGTCTTAGTCCCGAACCCCAAAAACTAGGGTCTTTACCCGGGGCGGCTGTGCATATGCGCCCCCCCAAATTTTGCGACAGCAAAAATAATAAATTTCAAAAACCCAAACTCAATTTCCAATTCCAATTCCAATTTTTCAATTTCAATTTTCAATTAATATTTTTTCATGGCTGGGCCAGAACATGCATATTCGGCAGTAGTCATTCTGCAGTCCGCTTTTCATCGACCGTCGCCAGCAAATACTCGGAACTCGGCTCAAATCTCAACACTTTCCTTGTGCGGAGACATTCTTACCATACTCCCATAAGAGCCATGCTTTAGATTTGAAACTACCTGTTTTTTTTAACGTGGTTCTAATAGCAAATGTTCGCACCAGCGTAGAGGCCGGCAGGGTAGCTTTCAACCAGCCATCGAAGGGAGGGGGGTCGGGGGGTGGGGGTGGAGATCTGTCAGTCGCCAGCCAGCTTACATTCACAACGGTAACCTGTGTTTTCTAGTAATGTCGTATGTTGTGTGTTGTCGTGTGTTGTGTTCATCAGTTTCATCATTTTGTTTTAAAACAATGAACAATGAGTGGTAAGCAGGGCGCGGGTCGACGGAGTGGAGATGGGTGAGAAAATCTTTGGGTATGTAATTTTACAATTTTACAAAGTATTATTTTACTTTAAAAACTTGTTTTATCGGTAGAGGGAATTTTATCTGTGACCACCTGAATATTGTAGTATATTACTACAAAACAGCATGTCGGTAAACATAAAAGGAATTTGGCGAAGTCTAAAGCCCGCAGGACACACGGACAGGGGATCGAACTCGCGTCTCATAAGGAGTTTTCATTGTAACAATTGCGTTCTGGTTTACCATTTTGAGGGCAAGATACTCCCTGAAATCACGTTTCAGGCCATCAAACATAATGCAGGTCCAAAAAAAAATTTCGCCTTCGGCGAGAGTGCCTCCGGCGGCTGGGGCTTTGCCCCAGACCCCAGCTATTCCGCGCCACCTCGTTACGCGGAATGGTATTTACATGTGTGCACCTCCACGATCTGAACCCACGAGCCGCCCCTGGTCTTTACCCAATCTGCACTGGATGATATTGATCACAATTCACAACCCATCCAGCACGACATCCGAGGGATCGTTCCATGGCACAGGGATTTCAATGTTTCAGCTGCCAATGAATGGGAATGAGAGTGATCAAAGGTCCTTCGTTACATCCTTTGAGGATGTGGTAAAGAAGGGGCAGCGCGGTCTGCCAATTCTGCTGGAAGAGTATGTAATGGTTCCCGAGTACACCCTGCAAATCAAAAAGCACGATCCTCGGCGTGTTCAATTGCCATTGCTGATAGAATGCTGTCAGATATTGTAATACTGACCTTAAAATACTTCGTATTAATAATTTCAAAATGTTATTTTTCATATTATCAATGTATATTATATTGCAGGTCAGCTAATTAAGGAGTGGCGCAAAGAGAGTTAATAGCTCAAGTACGTAGGCTACATGAACTGATTGCACAAGCCGGACATGTAGAGCTGGATGCATATTGGGGTGCATTCCATGCCACTAGGGCACGCTTTATTGCCTCACTTCCACGAAAGATCCGAATCAGTGTCTAAGGTTAGACACGGTATGGATATTATACGTACAATAACTTGTCATCTTAATGAGGATCAGATTTCGGTTTTGTGCGCAGACCAAGTATTTATTTGTTTCTGAGCACAAGCTGCTACACCTCATTCTTCCAACCTCAGCTGCCCTGTATCAGCGCATCTTGCGAGCGGCTTACCAGGCAGGGCAAGTCTGGGGGCAGGCTGATAAACCAACCACCATTAGGTTTGTTCGTTTGTCCTGTGATCACTACTCCAGGAGTAAGATATTGGCAAAACACCGTTTTTCTGTCCAGGAGTAACTGCGATGGGTGTAACTGTGACTAGTTCTTTTGTCCAGTAGTAAGTTGCTCCAACTGTGATGGGCGTAAGGTTTTTACACCAGCTACTGGAGGTGGAGTAAAGTGCTTTTGATTTGAATAGGCACCATTTTCAAACATGGACGCAGTTGTAAGCACTGCTAGGCCTGTTTATCCCGACGATTTTGTATTCCATGCCGTATTGAGGAACAATTTTAACCAGCCTGTTATCAATGATAACCAGTACGTTTTCGTACTGGCCGATGGTAAGTAAATTATATGTATTAATCCAAATTAGGCTAGGCTAAGGCCTAGGCTTGTAAGTCCCAAGACCTAACCTGCAATAAAAAAGGCGCGTAAGCCTATTTATTGGGTTTCTAGGCGGTCCTTTCTTTCCACCAAACCATCCAATATATTTAAAACACCATCTAATTCATCCCCGTGTCATCCTCGCTTTCAGACAAATCCGAATCTTCAACAAGTAAAGGCAATATAATAGGCAGAAGATTTGACATTTTCAATATACCACTCACAACAACCAAAACAGTCACAACCACGTTCTTTTGTCCAAGTGGGAGTAACTGCGTTTTCTACGCCTATTTCCGTTAAAGGTACCGTATTGTTCCGAATATAGCGCGATGTTTTTTTCCGAAAATACAATCTCAAAAACAGCACTCGCGTTATTTCCGCGCGCTTGCATTTGAAATAGCGCCTGAACATAGGCCACGCCTCTATACAACTCCCGCGCATAGTCTGCTGCGCTTCGCCCCGCCCACCCACTCGAAGCCACTGAACTCGGCCGAACCTTGGGCGAACTGTCTGCTAGTCGTCAGAATCCTTAGCCGTGATCACATCGTGACCTAGCTTGACCTACATAGATTTTGTTTGTCGGGGTTGTCTATCTACGTTGCTAAGAGCTAAGAGTCTACGTAACGTAATAATGAGTGATGAAGGAGAAGATGAAATGGCTCAAGATGAACAAATGAAGACTGCTGATCGCGTGGAAAAGAAAGGTTCCTCTGCCTTACAAATCAGCAAGGGATTGCGAAGGAGCTAGGCCTAGGCCTACGACCATAGATACTAGGGCCTAGTATAACCCCCACCCCCCCCACGACGTAAACATTGAAGACCAGGAATCAGACTGGTGAACTGTGGTTGACATGTGAGCTTGTGCTTGGCCCTACCCTGTAAAAAACCATAGGCCTAGGCCCTAACATTGTTTAAAATGTTTTGTTGTAAGTGTTTCATGTACATTTTAATTTTCTTTGATTTTTTTCTTTTTTCTTGAAATGATTCTGAAAAATTGGGGGTCGTGTTATATTCGAGGTCGTGCTTTATTCGGAACAATACGGTAAGTATATCCGGTTTACTCCTGGAGGATCTTGTCCTAGTTGGAACAGGACAAACGACAAACCTATTGTCACATCCCCAGTTTCTTGGGTTGGATCCTCCGGGATGAAAAATGGTCGCCTCTATGGACCGTACTCCCCGAAATTTGGGAAGCATGTAGGGCATTGGACACATGCGGCTGCAAGTTTCTGTGTGAGACAATGCAGTGTTCCTGCAAACAAAGTGGTCTCCCTTGCACCCTGGGGTGCAGCAGCTGTAGTGGAGGTTGCAGCAATACTAGGTGAGGAATATGGTCTTCAAGTGCAACAGTTCCCGGTACGGCGATTCTGCGGCGAACGATCAGCATGAATAAGACTAGACAATATGTACTAAAAGTAGGTAGATAGCGGTTTGGATGTTCAATTTAAATATTATAAAACATTAAAAAGGGTTATTTAAATGTAATAACACTCTTTTATTATATTTAATCATTCATGTCAAATCCCTGCTCTCATCATTGCTTGTGTGGGTTTCAAATTGTAAACTAAGCTAAAGTTACCATTATTAATTTTGTTTTACCACAAGGAAATCAGATCAGTGTTCGTTTTCCTCTGTTCTCCTAGTGATTGTAGCATCTCTGGTACCATAGATTCCGACAAATAAAAAAAAACTGTTTGAGGGTTTTGATATTATTGTAATATTTACAATGTTGCCGAATTCTAACGTTTTTGTTACAAAAACTCATTAGAATCAGCCCCGAACATGTTTTAAACATGATATTCGTGTTGTGCGACCCCAAATTAGTCGAAAACGACTCAAATTTAGCGGCTGCCATATTGAGTCCTCCGGGAAAAACGTTCCGGGTCCACGGGTCAAATCGCTTAAATTGGTCTTTGGAACAACTGTGCCAAATCTGTTGCTTGTATCACGATTTGCCACATCATTTTGTCTGCCAGTGCCACTATAGGTGATTGTTTTTAGGCTTTCACAGCCGGGAATATTAATATAATTTGATCGGGCTATGTGTTCAGCAAGAGCAAAACCCTTTTTTATCTAAAAGTCCTGGGCCTACACATATAGGCTACGGTACTAGTATAACTAAAATCATAATTTTAATTTTAATACTACATATTCACCCCAACCACTTATTATGCAACAAGTCTTCAATACCGGTAGGCCTGTATAAATAAAAGGATGCAGGACACAATTTACTTGTAATGTACCGTATATGTATGACAAGACTTGCGTGCTGCACATGACATAGGCCTGTGCTGTGCCCCAAGCATACTGTAAGGGAATTGTGAAAATAAATAGGCCTACAATACATAACGCGTACAATTCTGCCAGAACAAACCTCAAGCTGTTCGTGTCCATCAGCTAATGCCTGAGCTAATAAGATCGCTCCTTTAGTTTTAAGCAAGCAATCTCCGAGGTTAATTTCTTGCAGGTTTTGTAGACTTGGCAGGGCTTGAGCAAGGGCAGTAGCTCCCTTGGCCGTTACGGTGTTGTCATTGAAGTTCATAATGCGGAGGTTGGTGTTCAGCATGAGGGCTTCACCCAACGCAGTTATGCCAACATGGTAAATACCATTCTGAGGCATACTCAGTTCTTCCAATGTCCCCACTACCTGAAAATTAAAAATGGGATTAGTTACCAGTTACCTAGATCATTAAACAAGTAGGGCAATAAAACTAAAAGTGCCACCATTATTGTTCTTTAAATCCATCCTACAACACACAAATGCCACTTAGATGCTATGCACAATTCATGCTCCATACATAGTCACTCTATAATCATGCACATTTTGAGCATTCCTGCATGTCGATCTTTGAGCAATATGTGAGGACAGTTTGTTTAGGTCCATTTGTAAGTTTATTGTTGTATAACAACATTAGATAGATAGGTAGGCCTACAGCAATGAGAATTTTCATGAAAAAAAAAACCTTGAACATTTTCAAGGTTTGTTCTTTGAACTGTATTTTCTGTACTGTAGGCCCCTATACAACAAGTAGGCCTAACCTTGCTGATAATGACAACATGCATGCAGGATTTACTTCTTATGTGGCCCTACCACAGGATTGGTTATGTGTTGTGACTTTTGTTTTGTTAGTGGCCACCATCCGCCTGACGAGTCCCAGAAGTATGAAACGCGTCGTGGATTAAGGTAACAACGAACAACTTTAAATTAGCTGACAGTTGTCATCAGCAGGTGAAAAGTGTTGTCACCCTCAGCCCTTCAGACTGGGCTTTTTGTTCTCCTTGCTTTCCCAACCTGTCAACTCTTCTCCAATCTCTCATATTATAAATACAGACATATAAAAAACATTGTCCTTTTCTTGAGTTTTCCACCTTAATTAACAAACAAGTTGCTCAAATGTCATCCTACTGCCTTGGCAATCAACTGATCATCTCACGTTCAAAAACTGTTTATCTCTACTTTCACACTCATCATAAGATCCCCCCATTAAGCCCCCTTGTACGTCTCGACTCGACTACCATCCCCCGTACCCACACCGCCAAAGTCCTAGGCCTAGCGCTAACCGATAATCTTGACTGGTCCATACATGTTAACCATGTTGCCAACAAAATATTATCGGGTTGCTACGCAATTCGCAAACTCAAACAAATAGTACATCCCCCCGTCCTTCTGCTAGTATACTTTGCCCACGTCCACTCTCACCTATCATATGGTCTGCTTTTCTGGGGAGCTTCTCCCCAAGCTAACCGAATCTTCATTCTTCAAAAGAGAGCCATCCGAATCATTGCAGGTGTATCTAGAAGGCATTCGTGTAGAGAACTCTTCAAGAAACTGGGAATTCTTACCCTAGCATGTACCCCAATCCAAACAGCTGCATTATTTGTCCGTACCCACAGCAATCTGTTCCCTCTGAACACCTCTGTGCATTCTCATTACACTAGAGCCAGTCTCCATATCCATCGGTCCTCTCACAACTTGACTCTCTTTTCCCGTGGCCCTGAACATCTTGCATCCACCCTCTACAATAAACTCCCTAATTACATCAAAACCTCCCCCTCGCTGTCCTCCTTCAAACACAACTTGAAATCTTTCCTTGTGACCAATAGCTTTTACTCCATTAACGACTACCTCGCTGATGAGTAAGCTTGCGTTTTCTCCCCGTATTAATTTCTATCTTTAAATAAAGGCCTAAACAGTGTTCTTTCAAATTGACATTTATTCATGGGCTGGCCTAACAAATATTTTAATTTTATTAAATTAGTATAAAGAGCTTGTAACCATTGTAACTCATTTATATTTTTACTCATTTTGAAGGCCTACTATTGTATATATTGTATATATCGTGTGTATGTGTGTGTCTACTGTATACAGTCTTGGGGAGGAACGCGTTCCTAGTAACGCGTTCCTAGTAACGCGTTCCTGAACTTTTGTGGGAACGCGTTCCTTTTCTTAGATCAGGAACTTGTAACGTCAAAGTTACTATTTCGTGGGAACTTGGAACGAATTTAACGTTCCTGTATAAGTTCCTTTCGCCGTCGTAATCTCGTCGAATTCCAGTACCTGATATCGTAAACTGCAGTATTAAAAATATCAATGTGACATCTTGTGTTTTCGAAAATGGCGCCACCCTCGACAGATGGCCTGTGACTTACTTTAATAAATAAGAGTAATAATACATTACTTATTTCACATTTATTATTGTTTTAATCAGTGATGGTATAAGGAACTTGAAAGGAACTAAGTTCCTTATGAGGAACGAGGAACGTTTCAGTTCCTTTTTGTTGAAAAGGAACGAGGAACGTCTCAGTTCCTTTTTAGGCAGAAGTAACTTAACTTTTCAAAGTTCCTTTTTTGGGGGAACGTGAACAAGACTGACTGTCTACTGTGTATTACTATTTTCTATCTTTCCTGACAAAACCTATATTTGTATAATGTATGAATCCATGGTGAATAAATTATCTTATCTTATCTTATCTTATCAACTAATTTCTTTCTTTCAAGGATGTACAGTGGGAGCTCAGGCTCAGGTGAAATAAGTGATACTAATATACCGGTAATGTATGCAATATCTTGTTGATTGGGTTAGATTCTTTTTGATCTTTTTTAATAGAATTCTAGGCCTAATTGTTTTAAGTTTTAAGTCCCAACACTATGGTAGATGGAAAGATAGATTTAGGCCTATTTGTGTAATTTCAGACTCATTACATGACTAATCATGCTCCAAATATACAAGTACCGGTACCGTAAGTTTACTGTGCTGTTGCTGTTAAGTTATATATACCTAGGTACTCTCCTTAGTTATTTTTTTAAAAGAAAACACTACATTGAGCAGTTTCAAGTATGCAGATATGACAGTAGTTACGTAGGTAACCTACTTTGAAAACTTCGGCCAGTGCTTTAGCTCCTTCGTTCTCCAACCGATTTCGTCCTGCGATGAATACACGAAGTGCAAGTGGTTTCCCCTCCGCGTTGCTGGTATTATAGCACTCGAGCAGCGCTCTCGACAGCAGTTTGCCACCGGTTATACCGAGGCCATTGTTGTTCAACTTCAATACTTGGAGCGTGAAGCACGGGGGGCTGCGCAACAACGAAGCCAGGCCCTCCACACCGATCGGTCCAAACGCATTGTCGCTGAGATCAAGCTCAACCAAGTGAGCCGCAGCAAGGACTAGGCCACTGCCAAGATATTGCTACAAGAACAGGTCACAAATATAATTAAAGTCCTACTAATGGCCCAATAGGCCTACAAATAAAATGATTAGCCTAAGACAGACTTGTCATAACCAACCAATTTGCTACAATGCCAAGAAGGCATGCATTAAAGATAATCATAGTAAGGTGGTCAGTGGTCACAGTAGGCTAAGAAGAATTTGGTAGGTATTGAAAACTTTCACCTTCTCTCAAATAAAATGTGTTGTGCCTCATAAATACAGTTTACAGTAGGTACCTACTGAATTTTAAATTAGACCTAGCTGTTTAGCAGGACATACATAGGTTATATTCCAACTTAAGCATTTTGAAGTTAACCAGAGGTGTTCCCAGTTAGCACATTTTTCCAAGTAGGCTACATTTAAAAATTACATTTTGCGGTACTTGTTCATTAACGGGACCCCCTCTAAAAAATGTAAAAATTCAGTAAAAACATTTCATTAGACAATCATAACTACTACATCTACTCCATCTGAGTTTCAGGAGGTCAGGAAAACACAATTATTTCGAACAAAGCCTCGAAAACATTCTTTCCGGCTACAAACTTTGCGCCAGAAGTGACACAGCCTACACCAACATACTCCACCTACAAAACCTTTAATGTCGCTATTTTAAATATAAAGGACTGTCACTGGAAAAGTACTTTCGTTTAAAATAGCGACGTTAAAGGTTTTGAAGGTTCATTTGGTGTCCGTGAACGTCAATGTCAGCTGCACGGCGACGACTGCTCTCATGTAGGCCTACGCGTTCCAATGGACTGTACTCGCCTGAGTCACGTTGAACGTGTGAGTCAAGTTCACTGTCAGAGTCATATTCAACTCCTCGCAAGTTGTAATTATTTATTGTAAACAGAAATAAGTAAAAAAAACGACGATGGGGGGACCAAATTAATAAAAAATTGAGGGGGGTCCCGTTAATGAACAAGTACCCATTTTGCAACTGGCATTTGCAAGGCAGGAACTATGGAAACAAAACTATGCAAAACATGAAAATTAATAAAGTAAAACCCTCAAATAGGCCTAGGCTATGCATTTGGCCATTTGCATTTACTTCCATAGGCCTATATTATATTATTTATGGCATAAGCCTAGGCCTATGCAAATATAATATCCGTATGGAGAAATATGAAATTTAGCTATTAAGCAATCAAAATATGGGCTGACGTTTTCTTGTAAATTAGGTACAAAAACTATTCGAATAGTTGACACTTGACAGTCTAATCTGTCCGCGGAACATAAATATTAGGCCTAGTTGAACACCATTTGGCTAGGTCCATCGCCGTATGGACATATGAAACGAATGGGGGAAAATAGGATAGGCTACACAAGAAATGAAAAAGAGTTAGCTTTTAAATTTACACTCACTATGTAAACTTACACTTTGGCGTGGTACATCAAGAAATTGTAATACCTTGGACACT